>OY804604.1:28329833-28582333 GCA_963680895.1 Fragum sueziense
AGGGGGTTCGTTTGTACACAAAGGGGGTTCGTTTTACTAGTATCACACACTTTTGACCTGAATTTCTGCATGAAAATAAAATAATCAGGCTTCATATGGTTGTTCGTTTGAACCCCCCGAGCCCCCTCAGGATCCGCCACTGATTTTGCAAGGAGAAATATTGAGGTAAATGTGGAAAATGCTGATGATCATCAACATTTTC
The DNA here is from genome assembly GCA_963680895.1 of Fragum sueziense. NCBI lineage: Eukaryota > Metazoa > Mollusca > Bivalvia > Cardiida > Cardiidae > Fragum > Fragum sueziense. The sequence continues at coordinate 28,330,036 of OY804604.1, forward strand.
TTCTTTTGTCTCAATGTTTTTGCAAGAATATTCAACTACCAGGTACACCAAAACATGTTTCGTTTGGAAAAGGGCTAACCGTATATTTGTTAAGCATTTCCCAAGCATCAGTGCCTTTGAATATTCAGATATTTAAGGTAGTAAGCACCTAATGAGATTTGTGCGATATCGGATTTTTTTCGTGGGACGTTTTTCACACTCGTCACGTTTCCGATCTGTACGGTAATTTTCTCCTGCGATTGTGTACGACTTCGCTTTAATCTCAATATAGATGGAATGCCTTTATCCTGTCAAAAACCCTTTTTAAACCTTAATACAACAGAGGCGAAAATTATGAGAGAAAATGCGAAAAAAGGTCAGATGAATTCATTTACGTAGTGTACCCCTAATGAGATTCAAGCGACTTCGAAATTATTCGGTCGTCGTCGTAAATATTCGGCGGTTGAACATCCCAACGCAAAATGTTTACGAAGTCGCTCGAATAAGTTCGAAAACGTTACAAATGTTAATGACGTCGCACGAAAAATCCGACTTCGGGTGAATCTCATTAGGGGTGGGCTACCTTAAAGTATGCTAAGGTTATTTCTTTTTACGACATCCAAAACAAGGTCTTGTTCAGAAGAGAGTTAAATTGGTAATCGTTTTGCCGTTTGTTTCCTTTTCTTTTGTAATTTTGCCACGTTTTTCGTATAAAAGCGTTAAATTAACCGTGATCCAAATGCAAAACTAATGCATTGACTAAGTAGCCAGTCTACAATTTCCAGTCTATTTTTAGCTTCACTGGGCTTTCAGCTCAGCGGGCTATTGTCATAGCGGTGTGTCCGTCGTGCGTCCGTCCGTGCGTCCGTCCGTCCGTGCGTCCGTAAACTTTTTCTTTAAAAATCTTCTCCTCAGAAACTACTGGATGGATTTCAACCAAACTTCACAGGAATGATCCTTGGGTGACCCTCTCTCAGATTCCTACAGAGAGTTTGGATTGAACCAGAATAACTTGAGTTATCTACCCTTGAACGTCAAAAAAGCTGGTTTTGACTTTATTTTCACTCTAAAATCTACGAATATTAACCAATCAAGACAAAACTTGGACAGAATATATATAAGCATGATATCCTGCCTGGGTTTAATTTTCAGCTTGATCAGAATTTTACATCATGAGTTATGTGCCCATGAATTTGACAAAATTTCCATTTTCGACTTTGTTTTCACTCTTACAACCATAATTGTTAACCAATCAAGATGATATTTGGACAGAATCTTGTTGACAACAAGATCTTGCATTTGTGTCATTTTCAGGATGATTGCATAGCTACAATCTGAGTTATGTGCCCTAGAAATTGACAAAATTCCAGTTTTCAACACTTTTTCACTTTTGTGGCCACATATATAGATTAATACTGACAAAATTTGGACAGACCATAAGATCTTGCTTGAGTTTAATATTCAGCTTGATTATTGTGGTGTTCAAGACATAAATTATCAAGTCAAAATCATATTTTTAGATCAGAATGATTTTATTTTCATGACCACTATTTTACATGCACAATCGCAACTTCTTGAACTAATTATCATAAAGAAAAACAACTCTTACTGAACTTTAAATTGTTCATATCAAAAGTTACTTCCCTTAGTCTACCACAATTATGTGCCCTTGAATTTGGCATGATGACAGTTTTCAACTTTATCATCACTCTATAAATCCCGAAAATATTAGTCAATCATTTACCTTCTTTTCACTTTGACCACATAATTCTTCTTCCGTATACTGGCCACAATCAACAGGCTGATTATTTTGCCAGGGGGGTTGCGCAATAGTTAAAAGTTAAGAGTAAAAGTGAAAGATACAGTGAAAGTTAAAAGATACAAGACAGAGTTAGAAAAAGTGGTTGGCTAGTTGGGCCTTGAAGGCGGCAACTGAGCCTGCTGACCGTACGTCTGCTGGGAGAAGGTTCCAGTCTCGCGTTGTTCTTGGAAAAAAGGAACTTTGTCTGACAGTTGTTTTGTTGTATGTAATTGTATAATTGTCTTCTTGCATGTGCCTTGAATGTCTTGTTGGTTTGCTGAGATACTGAGTCGGGTCTATCGCTAGCCTGTGTGTTGCTATTTTGTAGAAGGTTGTTAACCTGGCCATTTTCCGTCTTTCTTCCAGGGACTGCCATTTAAGATCTTCAAGCATGTTATTTACGCTAGATCTGTTATGATATCTATTATTGACGAATCGTGCAGCTCTTCTTTGCACCTTTTCGAGCTTTTGAATATCATTTATCTCATGAGGGTCCCATATGCTGCTGCCATATTCCAGTGTTGGTCTCACTAAGGCTTTGTATGCGGTTTCTTTGGTGCGTTTGGATGATATGTTCAGGTTTCTTCTTAGGAATCCCAGGGTCCTATTGGCTTTAGTCGTTATGTTTGATATGTGCTGGTCCCAGTCTAAGTTGTTGGTTATTGTACATCCTAGGTATTTAGCTGATTTTACATGTTCTAGGATGTGTCCATGGAGTGTGTAGTTAAAGTTGACCAGTCTCTTCTTGTTACTTATTTTGAGCACCTGGCATTTGTCTGGGTGAAACTCCATTTTCCACTTTTGTTCCCATGAGGCAAGTCTGTTCAGGTCTGATTGGAGGGTGTTGCAGTCATTATCAGATGAAACGGTGATGTAGGCTATAGTGTCGTCGGCAAAGAGTCTAACTTTTGCATTTAGGTCCTCATGAATGTCGTTGATGTAGTACAGGAACAGACTAGGACCAAGCACTGACCCTTGGGGTACGCCAGATTGGACTTTCACTGGGGCCGAAGAATTACCTGCAACTACAACTGTTTGACTTCTGTTTGACAGGAAAGCTTCGATCCATTTGTTAGTTTTGCCTCTAATTCCGTAGTGTTCAAGTTTTTGTAGTAGGAGATTATGGCTGACTTTGTCAAAAGCTTTTGAGAAGTCCATTACTAGAACATCTGTTTGTTTACCTTTCTCTAGGTTTCTGCTGATGTCATCTGCAAACTCTAGCAATTGTGTTTCACATGATCTGCCTTTTCTGAAGCCATGCTGCAGGGTGTATAGAATATTGTTTCTCTCCCCAAAGTTCATGATGTGGCTAGTGATGATGTGCTCCATGATCTTGCAGCAGATGCATGTTAGAGAGATTGGCCGGTAGTTAATAGCATCATATTTATTGCCCTTTTTGTAAATCGGTGACACCATGGCAGTTTTCCAATTGCTTCTCTTTACTTTGTTTCTGCTCTAAGAATCACAAGAATTTAAAAATATATCAGTTTAAGCATTTAGATAAATTTGTCATTTTTTTTATATTAAACCACAAGAAATTCAGGCCTGTGGAGCGACTCAAGACCTTCAGGTCTTTCTAGTTTTATTTTCGGACTGACTAATTTGACGCATCACTTTACCCATTTTTTGATAAATCACTACGCGGTGCGCATAACTCCAAAATCCTGTCGCCAAAAAGTAGCATGCAGAAAATTGAAATAAAAACAACATTTGCAGCAAAATAAAGTTTGATTTTCGTCTCAATTTTATCGAATAAAATAATTAATTCAAATCGGATTATTCATTCTACTTTATACAAGCATGTGAAGCAAATGTGCCGCGTGACAGGAAGTACCACGTGTATGCACTTTACGGGCGCTGACATCTTGAAAGTAGTTTACCCAGAATGCCCACCATATATAGATGATAATCGACGGGAGGCGACATCTATTGGTAGATATTGAAACTAATGTGCAATAGCTCTATATAAAGGGAGATAACAGTACAAGCTACAAATTTTTCTTGTATAATTAATCCCCTTTGGTCCAATCCATCAAATTATGTGACACCATTTCGTCGGTGTAAATGCAAAACCTCGTAGGCCTATGTCGATTGGTGCGATTTTCAAAGTACAAACTTGTATGCCCTGTGTAGACGATTATCGCAGGTTTTGAGAAAGTTTGACTGATCAGTATTATTGACACATTATTTGTGAACAATATGTCCAAATTTCAAGTTGGCCTAAGACATTTCAGTTTGGGAAAAGTTACTACACTTTTTTCCCTCCCCTTTAAAATTTTCTAAAACCGAGATACGAGGTTAAAAATTGCATTTACAACGACGATTTGTTGCTTTATCAGCATACGTTTATCCTTTCCTCTTTAAGACCCTAAAATTACGCCACCATTTTGCTAAATCTAAGTGTAAAGCTTCGTTGAATTACCATGCTCCTTCCCGCCATAGAATGCAGAATCGATCAGGTCCACAGGTTTATCCCCAGAATAATTTGAAGCCGTACGTAGTGGCAAATTATAAATAATGGTAAAGCTTGAAATGCATTGTGTTCATGCAAATAATTGCGAATAAAACATAATGGGAAAAGAAGAAATAGCTCAAATTGAGCAATTACTTCTTTTCCCATAATGTTTTTATACAGAATTATTACATTTTATTTCACAAGAATGCATTTTTTTTTATCCCTTTTTGGCATGAAATGTCTACGAATCCCCCGATTTGGTGATCGGTTAGATGAAATTAAGCTGTAGGGTAGTTTTGAAGCTGTAGGGGCATTGTACTGATTTACATAAAGCTGTAGTGAGGCCGATACAGCTTATTGGGCTTGTGAGAAAACTGTTCCAAAATAAATTATCGTAAGCCTTTCCCACACAATCTTAAAGGTAAATACACGTAATGTGGCCATTTTGAGATTCAAAACATAGGTTTTTTCGAGCTGCGTCGTTACGTATTCGAGCCTATTCGGGCACGGTCGAAAACATTCTATAGGCGACAATGATTAACAGCCCCCGGGTCCGTTTGCATCAAAATCTGGATTCAGAGGATGGTATCTGGCAGTTATTCAAGGAACAAAGCTAGTTCTATAGGCGACACTGATTAACAGCCCCCAGGTGCGTTTGCGTCAAAATCTGGATTTAGAGTATGATATACGGTAGAAAATCAACAAATCGAACTAGATCTATAGGCGACACTGATTAACAGTTCCTAGGCAAGTTTGCACCAAAATCTGGATTCAGAGTATGATTGCTGGTAGTAGTAAATAAACAAAATAAGCTAAATCTATGTGTGGCGACACTGATTAACTGCCCACAGGCCCGTTTGCATCAAAATCTGAGTATAATATCTGGTAGTAAATCAACAAAATAAGCTATTTTCATAGGCGACACTGATGAACAGCTCCCAGGCCCGGTTAAACGAAAATCTGGATTCAGATTGTGATATCTTGGTAAATAAAAAAAAATAAGTGAATTCTATAGGCGACACTTATTAACAGCTCCCAGGCCCGTTTGCACCAAAATCTGGGTTCAGAGTATGATATCTGGTAGTAAATCAACAAAATAAGCTGCTTCTATAGGCGATACTGATTAAGAGCTCCCAAACCCATTTGCACCAAAATCTGGATTCAGAGTATAATATTTGGAAGTAAACCAAATAAATAAACTAGTGCTATAGCCGATACTGATTTACAGCTCCCAGGCCCCTTTGCACAACAATCTAGATTCAGATTATAATATCTGGTATTAAATCTATAAAAAAGATAATCCTATAGGCGATACTGTTTAACAGCTCCCAGGCCCGGTTAAACGAAAATCTGGATTCAGATTATGATATCTTGGTAAATCAAGAAAATAAGTTAATTCTATAGGCGACACTTATTAACAGCTCCCAGGCCCGTTTGCACCAAAATCTTGATTCAGAGTATGATATCTAGCAGTAAATTAACAAAATGAGCTAGTTCTATAAGCGACACTGATTAACAGCTACTAGTACCAGGACCCGCTGCATCAAAATCTCGATTCAGAGTATGATATCTAGTAGTAAATCAGAAAAATAAGCTGGTTCTATAGACGACATTGATTAACAGCTCCCAGGCACGTTTGCACCAAAATCCGGATTTAAAAATATGATTTCTAGTAGTAAATCAACAAAATGAAAGTTCTATAGGCGACACTGATTAACATCTCCAAGGCCCGTTTGCATCTGAATTTGGATTCAGAGTATGATATCTGGTAGTAAATCAGCAAACCAAACTAGATCTATAAGCGACATTGATTTACAGTTCCTATGCAAGTTTGCACCAAAATCTGGATTCAGAGTATGATATCTGGCAGTAAATCAACATAATAAGCCGATTCTGTAGGCGACACTGATTAACAGTTCCAAGGCAAGTTCGCTCCAAAATCTGGATTCAGAGTATGATATCAGGTAGTAAATCAACAAAATAAGTAAGTTCTATTGGCGACACTGATTAATAGCTCACATGCCAATTTGCACTAAAATCTGGATTCAGAGTAAAGTATCTGGTAGTAAATCCACAAAATAAGCTAGTTCTATATGCGACACTGACCAATAGCTCGCACGCCCGTTTGCACCAAACTCTGGATTCAGGGTATGATATCTGGTAGTAAATCAGCAAAAGTAGCTAGTTCTATAGGCGACACTAATTAACAGCTCCCAGGCTCTTTTGCACTAAAATCTGGATTCAGAGTATGATTTTTGCCAGTGAATTAACAAAATAAGTCTGATCTAATGGCCAAACTGTTTAAAAACTCCCAGGCAGATTCGCACCAAAATGTAGATTGAGAGAGAATGAAAAACCAAGAAAAATAGCTAGTTCTATCGACAAAACTTATTTTAAACAACAAAAGGTCCGTTTGAATAAAAATCTGGATTCAGAATATGATATCTGGAAGAAAATCAACAAAATAAGCTAGTTCTATAGGCGACACTGATTAACAGCTCCCATGCCCATTTGCACTAAAATCTTGATTCAGAGTAAGTTATCTGGTACTAAACCAACAAAATAAGCTACTTCTATAGGCGACACTAGTTAACAGCTAATATGCGCGTTTACACCAAAATCTGGATTTAGGATATGATTTTTGGTAGTAAATCAACAAAAAAAGGTTGTTCAATAGAGGACACTGATAAACAGTTCCCAAGCCCGATTGCACCAAAATCAGGATTCAGAGTATGACATCTTGTAGTAAATCAACAAAATTGGCTAGCTCCGTAGGCGACACTGATTAACAGCTCCCAGAGCCGTTTGCATAAAAATCTTTATTCTGAGTATGATTTCTGGTAATAGATCAACAAGAAAGCTAGTGCTATAGGCGACACTGATTGACAGCTCTCAGGCCCGTTTGCAGCAAAACCTTGATTCAGGGTGTGATATCTGGTATAAAATCAACAAAATAAGCTAATTCTATAGGCGAAACTAATTAACAGCTCCCAGACCCTTATGCACCAGAATCGGGATTCATAGTATGATGTTTTGTAGTATATCAGCAAAATAAGCTAGTTCTATAGGGGACACTGATTAACAACTCATAGGCGTGTTTGCACCAAAATCTGTATTCAGAATATGATTTTTTGTAGTAAATAAAAAAACTAAGCTAGTTCTATAAGCGACACTGATTTACAGCTCACAAGGCCACTGCATCAAAATCTCGATTCAGAGTAAGATAATAGTAGTAAATCAACAAAATAAGCTACATTTAGTTTTATAGGCGTCAGTGCTCCCAGTGCTACCAACTCCCATGTCCGTTTGCACCAAATTCTCGATTCAGAGTATGGTATCTGGTAATAAATAAACAAAATAACCTCGTTCTTTAGGTGACACTGATTAACAGCTCTCACGGGCCCGTTTGTACCAAAATATGAATCCAGAGTAAGATATCTTATTCTTTTTTTATTCGGGAGACAGGGCGGAGCCTAGTAAACGGTTCATTACATTGAAGCTTGGGGAGAAATAGCAGTCTCGCTTTGCAGTTAATCGTCGGTATTATTTCAAAACATTATAACTACAGCGTGAATCAAGCTGAAGTTACGAGGTTTTATAACAACACATTTTGCAATCGCACATTCTTTCACTTTCGAAATGTGTTCATGCACGTGCTGCACGTTTTTCTCATTTATCAACCAAGATATCGAGAAGTCGTCGAATAACCTCTTCCCTTAGCCACACCCTGAAAGGTGAATAAAAACTGGTAGTAAAATATATCTGGTAGTAAATCAACAAAATAAGCTAGTTCTATAGGGGACACTGATAAACAGCTCCAAGGCCCATTTGAACAAAAAAAAAAAAAAAAAAAAAAAAAAAAAAAAAAAAAAAATAGATTCAGAGTATAATATCTGGTAGTAAATAAACAAAAATATGCTAGTTCTATGGGCGACACTAATTACCAGCTCCCATGCCCGTTTGCATAAAAATCCGGATTTAGAGTATTATAAAATATTTTCTGTTAGTAAATCAACAAAATAAGCTAGTTCTATAAGAGACACCAATTGCCAGCTCCCGGTCCGTTTGCACCAAAATCTGAATTCAGAGTATGATATTTGGTAGCAAATCAACAAAATAAGCTAGTTCTATAGGAGACATTGAGTAACAGCTCCAAGGCCCGTTTGCACCAAAATCTGGATTCAAACATAATATCTGGTAGTTAATCAACAAAATGAGATATCTTTATAAGCGACATTGTTCCCAACCCTACCAACTCTCATGTCCGTTTGCACCAAAATCTGAATTCAGAGTATTGTATATGGTTGTAAATCATCAAAATAAACTAGTTCTATAGGTTACACTGATTAACAGCTCCCAGGCCCATTTGCACCAAAATCTCGATTAAGAGTATGATATCTAGAAGTAATTCAACAAAACAGGCCAGTTCTGTAGGCGACACTGATTAAAAGCTCATAGGCACGTTTGCACCAAAATCTGGATTAAGAGTATGATATCTCGTAGTAAATAAACAAAATAAGCTAGTTCCATAGGCGACACTGATTAACAGCTCCCGGCCCGTTTGCACCAAAATCTGGATTCAGAGTATGATGTCTGGTAGTAAATCATCAAAATAAGCTAGTTCTATAGGCGACACTAATTGCTAGCTCCCGGCCCGTTTGCACCAAAATCTGAATTCAGAGTATGATATCTGGTGGCAAATAAGCTAGTTCTAAAGGGGACACCGAGTAACAGCTCACAGGCCCGTTTGCACCAAAATCTGGATTCAAACATAATATCTGGTAGTTAATCAACAAAATGAGCTAGCTCTATAAGCGACATTGTTCCTAGCCCTACCAACTCCCATGTCCGTTTGCTCCAGAATCTGGATTCAGAATATTGTATCTGGTAGTAAATCAACAAAATAAACTAGTTCTATAGGTTACACTAATTAACAGCTTCTAGGCCAATTTGCACCAAAATTTGGATTAAGAGTATGATATCTGGTAGTAAATCAACAAAATCATTTAGTTCCATAGGCGACACTGATTAACAGCTCCTAGGTCCGTTTGCTCCAGAATCTGGATTCAGAGTATGATATATGGTTGTAAATCAACAAAATAAGCCAGTTCTTTAGGCGACACTGATTAACAGCTCTTAGGACGATTGGCACCAAAATCTGGATTCAGAGTATTGTATCTGGTAGTAAATCAACAAAACAGGCCAGTTTTGTAGGCGACACTGATTAACAGTTCATAGGCCCGTTTGCACCAAAATCTGGATTAAGAGTATAATATCTGGTAGTAATCAACAAAATAAGCTAGTTCCATAGGCGACACTGATTAACAGCTCCCGGCCCGTTTGCATCAAAATCTGAATTCAATGTATGATACCTGGTAGTATATCTACAAAATCAGCCAGTTCTAAAGGGGACACTTAGAGACAGGTCCCAGGCCCGTTTGTACCAAAATCTGAATTCAAATATAATATCTGGTAGTAAATCAACAAAATGAGCTAGCTCTATAAGCGACATTGCTCCAAGCCCTACCAACCCCAGGCCCGCTCGCACCAAAATCTGGATTCAGAATATGATATCTGGCCCTGGTTTCTCGAGAAAACTTAAATATATTCTCATGAGAACATGCTCAACTTCAAAGGAATACTCTCCAACGTTGAAGGGTGTTCGATTGAAGTTCACGTGAATTTCGTGCGATTTGAGCACGGTGCTCAGATTTGAGCATGAAAAAGTACTTAAGTTTTTTCGAGAAACCGGGGCCTGGTAGTAAATCAACAAAATCAGACAGATCTGCAGGTGTCACTGATTAACAGCTCGCAGGCCCGTTTGCACCAAAATCTGGATTCAGAGTATGATATCCGGAAGTACACCAACAAAATAAGCGGGTTTTATAAGTGACACTGATGAACCACTCCAAGGCCCGTCTGCACCAAAATAAGGATTCAGAGTATGATATCTAGTAGAATATTAACAAAATATGCTAGTTCTATAAGTGACACTGATGGACAGCTCCCATGCCCGTTTGCACCAAAATCTGGATTTAAATATAATATCTGCCAGTGAATAATACATGTATCTGGTAGTAAATCAACAAAATAAGCTAGATCTATAGGTGACAATGATTAACAGCTCCCAGACCCACTTGCACCAAAATCTAGATTCAGAGAATGGTATCTGGTAGTAAATAAACTAGTTCTATAGCCGACACTGATTAGCAACTCCCATGCCTGTTTGCACCAAAATCTGGATTCAGAATATGATATCTGGTCGTAGATCAACAAAATAAGCTAGTTATATAGGCGAAACTGAGTAACAGCTCCCATGCCCGTTTGAATCAAAATCTGGATGCAGAGTATGATATCTGGTAGTAAATCAAGAAAAGGGGCTAGTTCTACAGGTGACACTGATTAACAGCTCTCAGGCCCGTTTGCACCAAAATCTGGATTCAGAGAATCTTGAATTTGACAACATTGGGACTTACATTCTATCTAGGTTCAGGTGAGCGTTTAAGGACCACCATTGTCCTCCTTTTTTACTATTACACCGACTGTCATCTTATCTAGTCTTTTTGGTATTTTACAAAGTAATGCACTATTTCATTGCAGAAAATAATCATTTATTACAGTTCGCAACCTAAAAAATATAGCACAACTGGTGGATTTGTTATGTAGTGCAGAACAACGACGACCTTGACCTTGTGAAAAATTCCGCCACCGGATGTTTTCGACGTCGCCCGAATAATTCTGATGTTGTGCGAATCTCATTAGTGGTAGTCTACCTGAAGAAGCTTAAAAAAAGACATGAATCTTCATTAGACTGTGCGTATGTAGGCCCCCTACAGACTAAGTAATATATTATATATCCATGCTGGTTTCAAATGTTATTAGAACACATTTTCCAAGACCCCGGTTTATTTACAAAAAAATGTAAACTTTGGGTAGTGTGCTTACTTCACGTGATCAGGGTATTATATCACGTGATGACAGTAACATTCATAAACTTTCACTCGCTATATTTGTGATTTAATTCGGTACTAACTTGTAAGAATATAGTAATCCTAAACGCTCTTCGATTTAACGTGTTTGTTCTATAAGTATACTTTCATTAATTAATGTTGGTGGAATTTTTCTTTCTAAACGTAAGAATTTCTCTGATATTCCATTGGTTGTGTTCGAAAACGTGATAACTACAGATTGGAACGAAGTAGTTACGGCTTTTTGGAACGTCACCGACGATATACAATATCTTCAAATAGTGTTTCAGACAATAGTGACGTATATCAATATTTATTTAATATTCATTTGATCTCGCAGGAAACTAGTAAAATAAGGTCAAATTATACAATTCAAAATGGTTGTGCCGAAACATTTGAAGACTATATGGTGCATGCTGGAAACGTTTCTATTCGGAGGTTTGCAGTACGGATGGGCGTCGCTAGTGTACATTTTTAAGGATGAAGGCTACTTTTCCGAGGAATGTGCAACGCTTGTTACAAGTAATCGGACGGACCTAGACAGGTTAGTAAACTGCCTTTTCACACCTATTGCCAGAGGACAATACTTTAGGATGTCCAAATGAAAAGATGTCGCAGACGACATTTTCAAGTGAACAACATTTTACATATTTTGGTCTATTTCCTGGAAAATGAAGACCTTGCTTGTTACAAGTACTTTCCTCATGTTCGAAGATGTTTTCTAAAGCCCTTATTTTACTAGGCCTAAAAGCGTCGTTGTGTTGAATTGGTTTACGCAAAGAGCAATGATCTGGTTAAAGTTTCAATATGGTATTTTAGACAATTATGGATCAAGATCAGCTTCTTTACTAGACTAGTAATCAAGTGTTATTCAGAATGTGTACTTATTTAAATGCTTGTCTCGGAGAAAACCATTCAAATTCTTCCACAAGCACCTCTCACCAATTTGAATTATTTTTGGCATTAGGATACCAAAGTCACTTGCAAAATAGTTTGTCCATATCTGCTTGGTCGGGTAACAGTTTTAAGGAGCGCGATATACACCAGGCACCTCAAATCGAGTTTTTGAAATTTTACCAAAGTGCCATTCGTCTCATTTTAACCTATATTCAGCCAAGGAAATCAGACTTATTCCTATATGACAGCTAGAACAGTAAAATTCTGTATTTCTAGTATTTAGGAAAAAAACATTGCGCAAGTCGTGACGTCATTTTGATAAAGAAATTTACAATGCATATTGCTTTGACCTACTTTTTACCTCACTAAAGTTGTTTTTAGATCGTGAAAAAACTAGAAAGCTGTTATGGTGCATTCACGATATAATGACACATGTTTACAGACTTTACATATTAAACACAATCTTACTCAAAACTACTATACATGTAATTTTGCTTGCGATGGTTTGAATCTTGCAGGTGTCTAGTTTTAACACGTTTGCAAAATTGTATTTAGTTTATGAAAGCTTTTCTTCTTGTTTACTAATAGTCAGGACAAAATTCTGAAAAAGTCGCTTAGTTTTGAAGGTATAGGCCATTCGTGAAGAAAGGGGTTTGAGATCATTTCTAGGGGTATTTGGGTATGCTGAATCCGAAAAACAATGTTGCCAAGCTCAAAAATGACTCCTTCATCATCTAATTTGCATATTTTCAAATTGGCCGCCAAAATTTTAAAAATGCAAAAATAATGTTGTTATTTATCATTTTTCGATATATCTTCTGTTCTATATCGCACATTTCATGTTTACAGACTAAACCTAAATGATTTAACATATAAATGAGAAAAAAATGATATTCATTTTTGGCAATTACCGTATAAATGGCAATAAAATGCATTTAAACAATAACATTTGTCTACATTTTATTTTCACGTATCAAATGCAGTGAAATTATTCAAAATACTATTTCAAAAATGTTTTGCATTAAAAGTAAAGTTTCAAAGGCAATTATGATGCAGAACGCAACTTTGAGCGCAAGGCCTTTTACCACATATTTAAGCTTTTAAATAGCAAACGTCAAACATGGCAATTTTAAAACCATGTACATAATTCCGCAAAAATAATTATGAATCTTATCCATAATATTGAAATAAAAAAAATTGTTGCCAATATATCTACAATCAATTCTTAAGAACATAAATCAGTGTCCAAACATTTTGGAAAACGGTTTACCGTATTCATTGTAATAAAATGCAGTGTAATGTGGAAAAATTCATTTTGTGGGAAATTCCACTTTTTGCACTTTAATATACATACACTCATGATTCAAAACTGCTTCAGAGATAGTTACTAAAATCATTTTAATTTACATTTTTGGTATCCTTAGAAATTAAAACGTGTATATTTGAAATCGAAAACATATTAAATAGGTAATCAAATTAGGCATTGGACAATATAAAAAAGTACCAATATCCTCGGTTTTCAAATTGTGTTAGATTACAAAAAATATTTTAGTGTGGCAAACTTAATTCACTATGGCATGTTGAGCTTGATTTTTTCTGAGGAAAAACTAGTTGTTTACTTTGACAATATTTCAAAGAAACAACTTATTGATCTAACTATGAAAAGAGAATACTAGAATTTGGATATAGTCACTAATATACTATATAATACAGATTTTCTAGTCAACAAATACACAACACATAAACGTTAATGATTGAATTGGGTTTAATTTTCAGTATGATTACAGTGTCTGGTGCACATTTCCATTATGTTCCTGCCATTTTTTCACACAAGTAAAGTAACGTTACAACATCCAATCAAAGTCATTAGCTGCTGATCACACGTACATGTAGATAATATGTAAGCAATTCATCCTTTGGTTACAGATTTTTTGCAATACGCCAAAGTGATGTTGACACCCATGGGTTCCAACCAGTAAGCCCTGTATAGATAGTCTCTGCTGTTATTTATTGAAGTATCGCAGCTATATCCGAAACTGTTAGAACTATATCATCTATTTAATAATAATATGTAAATTATTGTTTCATCGAGAACCCCTATCATTAGTTGTGCGCTGTCAAAGGATAGATATGTAACATTTGTTTAAAAAACATTCCCCTTTTTAGCCGTGCTCGTGATAAGGTCTATATCATTTGCCATGGATTGTCATACAGATAAAATATGAATTTCTTGGTGTATACCTCCATGCTTTCAAAGTTGATACAAGTTTAAAATGAAGGGTCAAATATGGTTGCCATACCAGATATTTTGATAAGAATGGCTTAGACAGAGGCATTTGCGTCTTCAAGGCTTAACATTTCTTCACACAGGGTAACCTCAACTGAAAGGCAAGTAAGAAGGAAATGGTTATGAATAGAGAAGTGGTTTTCTGCTTGATGCTGCTCAGATACATGGATAGCTTCACAATATTAGCTTCACGAAGGAGTCAAAGGCTGACATGTCAAGTTTGCTTTGTCATATAATCTGTTTGAAGAATACAGTCTGAAGTCTCAAGTATTAACTCATATTCTTCAGATGTTTACGTCATTTCATCGGTTCTTATGTATGAATAATGTCAAATAGGTACACTAAGTCTCAATATCCATCTCCATCTGTTCCGAGTGACTGAAAAATCAGATATGATACACATAAAGAAATATTGTAATGACACTTTTGGAAACGAACGTTAGGTTTATTTCATATGATAAAAACAGATGATGATATTGTACTGAATACAAATATTCTGTTCAATGCCTTTGATATTGCTGCACTTCGTTGCTGACCAAAGATTTGCAAAATGTATTTAAATGTGGTAAGTTTTAAGATGCGCGTTTAGTATTCTTAAAAATACAATAACCTTATCTGCATGTATGAAAAATGTTGTGTTTGTTTAAACCGCATACGTTATTTCTGATGAAGACATCTGACTTACATCTTCTACTCAAAAGTTTCATTTTAATACTTCTTATGATCAGTGTAGTTGCCATTTATTTTTTTCATGCGTGTTTCTAGACAGCTATTCGACGTCCTAACAGGGGCCCATGCTAGTATGTCAAACATAAAAACAGGTAAAATAAATTTTCAAAAAACATTGTATGGATTGGTCAACCTGTATATGTAGATACTTACTGTATGATAAAAATTCGCACCAAATTCATTTAGTTCTAAATGATATTTGTATTTAACTTTTTTTACAACATTGTTAGTTTCTTATAATGTTTACAAGAAACTGATCCTCGATGAAAATCTTAGTACCAACGATATAATCCTTTTTTGGCACAGAAAATATGATGTGCATACCTCTTAGCAAACTGTAAATGTTCCCATGTTGTTCTGATGCCTGAAATATCTAGCATGGCCCCTTTAAGTAGAAAGGGAAATGCATAACCAACAGCGACAAAATTAATCTTGTACAGGATCGTTATACGCTAGCACTTACAGTTAGATTATACGAACGCAACAATTTCCTATTTGAAAATTGGACACATTCACTTTCTTAGACATGCAACTCAATTCAAAAACCGTATATAGGGTTTGTTATAAACCGTATATAGGGTTTGTTATTGGCTTTATCGGAATAAGTACGGTATTTAGCTCTTATGACATATAAAGTCAATTCTGGTATAAATGAATTCAGAAAAAAAATCCATAATGCAAGTGGGATTACGGAGCTCTTTCCGATCGAGTCATAAGTACCCAAGATTTGTTAAAATATTTAAGCATTGCATTATTCTGAAAGTGACAAATCATCTTACGTAGGCTAAAATAAAATTGTCCAAGTTTTTGTTAGTTAATCAAACTTTAAATGTAAACATCTAAAATGGTACTGTTGACAAAAGTTGTGTGTTTTAACAGTACATTTTAAACAAAATGCAACATGAAAGTGATATTCTGTATGTTTAAAGGGATTTTATTGTCCGTGATACGGTAAAAGATTATCAAAAATAGTGCCAAAGAGGTTCTATTTACTTTTAGAATTATTTACTCATTAGTTTTAAACAATTTATAGCATTATATCTAAACAACTTAGTTAAGATTATGCCAAAAACTTTGATATTACATAGCAGATTTGATTTTTGGCGGCCATTTTGAAAATATGCAAATTAGATGGTAAAAGAGCCATTTCTGTTCCTTGTTTACCTGGTAAACCATTTAGTTTTAGTCTGTAAACATGAAATGTGGGATATTTAGAACATAACATTTCAAAAAATTATTAGAAAACAACATTGTTATTGCATATTTGAGGTTTTGGCGGCCATTTTGAAAATATGCAAATTAGATGATGAAGAAGCCATTTTTCAGCTTGGCAACATTGTTTTTCGGATTCAGCATACCAAATTACCCCTAAAACTGATCTCAAACCCTTTTCTTCACAAAATGCCTTTGGGTGATAACTTTTTTGAATTCGTGCCCTGACTATAAGGTAAAACTTGTAAATACCTTGCCATGATATCGTTATTGAACAATACTAAGGGGAAAAATAACCCCGTCCCTGTAATTGGCAGAAGTCAATGTAGGGCCAGTAATTAAAACATGATGATTCATTGAATCTTTGCGAAAGTTGCGTCGTGCCAAGCATGAAGCAAAATCGGACTAAAGTTGTAAGAGAAGATGCGAATACACGTACACTTCGTGAATGCAAAAATGTCAAATCAGGGACCATAACTCAAATATCATTGATCTTCGTTATTTTCGCAAAAGTAAAAAAGTTAAATCAAGGGTCATAACTCAAATATTTTGGTCTTATTTTCGCTAAAGTCGTATCTTGTTTGTCTAACGGGCACAAGGAACACTTCTGTCAAGTTTAAACCATGCCGGAAAGAAATTGCAGGAGACAATCTCTCACCAAGTCTTGATCCAATATACGCGAAAGCTGCGTCTTGCGCATCTACAGGTCTCAATGAACACTTCAGCTAAGCATGAAGCAAATCGGATCGTAAGTTTAGGGGGATTTGCGCGGACTTACTTTTTAAATCAAATCATGGGTCATAACTCAAATATTCTAGACGTAATCTTTGCATAAGGTGCATCTTGCACATTTCCAAGTCACATTGCATGCTTCTGCCAAATATGAAGCAAATCTCACAGAAACTGTGGGATGATTTGTACGGACAATATCGCTGCTTTTCTTCAAAAATCTCGTATCTGCAGATTGTTTTAAGCTGCAGATACGAGGTTTTCGAAGAAAAGCGACGATATTTTGATGTTAGGTCGACCAACGTGATACTTGAATATTAGGCTTTAATTAGTTTATTCAGTTTATAAAAACGGACAACATCAGCTTTTGAAAATACCATCCAAAAATAAGAGGCAAATGTAGATGCAAAACGTAGATTATGAGATGGGGAAATAATAATAATAATAATAATAATAATAATAATAATAATAATAATAATAATAATAATAATAATAATAATAATAACAATAATAATAAAAAATACAGTGAACTTGTGACATACTTTTGACATCAATGAGCTTAGTTTTGAATTAGCACAGTGCAAAAATTCAACTGCAAATAAAATCACTCTTATGAAAAGGGACCATCACGGGTGGGTGAAAAGTATCTATACCATGCAATCTGTGTGGACTGCGCAGACTGACTAGGGTCTATTTTTCCTTTTTTTCCGACTCACTATGTTCATTTTCAAAATGCGATA
Organism: Fragum sueziense; assembly: GCA_963680895.1. Taxonomy (NCBI): domain Eukaryota; kingdom Metazoa; phylum Mollusca; class Bivalvia; order Cardiida; family Cardiidae; genus Fragum; species Fragum sueziense. The sequence goes on from OY804604.1 coordinate 28,347,833, forward strand.
CATGTTTCTGATTTACATCTGCCGGGTTCGACCTATTTTCATGTAATTGTTCCATGGACTTCTGATATGGTACCGTTCACTCGCTTTTTATGACGGCTCACATATAATCGCAGCATTGTTCTTTTTATGTGGTAAAAATTATGCAAAAACGACTTTATTTTGCGATTTGCTTTAACTTTCAACAGGGTTAATAACCTACGTTCAAATCACGTGTCTGCGGCATGGGACCTTGGTATTAAATATGATATTTCAACACGTGAAATATATCCACGCGGATTTTTTTCTAATATATCGTCGCTTTTCAACGTGAATCTTGTAAGAGCAGCTCGTTTAAAGCTGCAGTTACGATGTTTTTGTTGAAAAACGGTGATATGTGTGAAATGAATTAAAATTGTAATTTGTTCAGCCGACTGCAGTTTTTTTTTCACCACTTGGGTTTGAAATTAGTTTACTTCTTTCGGGACGAACGATTCTAAATTGGTGTCTGGTATCAATACACTGCATCTTAACATTCAAAAGTTCTTTTGATATAACAAGTCTATCTAAAACAAATGAAAAGGCATTTAAACCATATTTTAAAACAGTCTATGTTGTCAATTTGTGTGCACGTATGTGCATGCTGATCTTGACCCATGTTTATTTTACAAATAGAGAGAAACAGATAAGGGGGGGGGGGGTTAAAGACGTTTTGAGTTTGCTATGTAACCCTTTCCCAAATGACGGAAACTCAGTGTTGCCCAAACAGAAAGCTGCATCAGTCATCTAAGTATGTGTAAATTAAGAATGACATTGTGTATGATATAGAACAGAAAATATTGAAGCAAAATGAGAATTGCTAGTTATCAGCATTTCCGTCTTTTGCCTTAATGTTTTCCCAAGCGTTTTCCATTCCGAACGCATCAATTAGTTCTCGATTCTGTAATTAATTACTATTCAAAAACCTGTAGGCATTTGCATCAATTTTTCATCTAAATTTCATCTAAATTTTATTCACTCGAGTCACTGTGAACTTTTTGCCATATTTGAATGTACATGTAAGTAGGCCTAATAGTACTTTCGAATTTGCGAAATCAATTCTAAATGTTTATAAGGAATTTAGTAAAACTCCCTATATTCTTTTAAAGGGATAATAGCTGTGAAAAAGGAAGAAATACCACAAAAAAATATTTTTTTGTGTTATCGAGGTCTAATCATCTGATATTATGAAAGAAGTCTTTTCCGCCTGTAACAGAAATGTGTATTTGCGTATTTTCCCCCTTTTACAATGTATGTCAGTAGGTAATGTTTACAATTTCAAGTGCGAGTCGGAATTATCCGAGTTCTGAACGGTAAAATACGAAAATCAACGGAATTTATTTTCAAATCGTGTGCACGCATTGAAATGACGTCAGAGAATATAAACAGTAATATTGCAAAATGTGACCTGTCTCGGTAAAAGGGATCTTCTGGTAATTGTTAAAGTACCAGTCCTTGTCAATCTATGAAGACTGCAAAGACTACCCAGGATCGGAACTTTTTACTCTAAGTTAGTTTTCTGAATCAAGATTGTTCTTCCTATCTACCTATAATATATTAAATATCCGATTTCAAAATTCGAATGAGGTTGGTGTCCGATAGATGTTGGGCCCCCTATCTCAAAATTCAGTTTTCAACTAACTTCATAGAAGCACGCCTTTAGCGTGACGGGACACGTTAATACGGATGAGCACTGACTCTTTCCCAAACATGACCTTGTTTGAATGCCCTTACTAAAAAGAGTTCAAAAAGCATTCGTGCAATCTGAGGAAACGCTGATAACCAACATTTCCCCCTATTGCCTAGATATTTCAGTATTTTCTAAACCCTATGTTTATATAGGGCCTACTCATTTTGTCGTCTACAAAACATTCAATATTCCAATTTATGAAAAGTTAAAATTATTGCCGCATGGGAAAGGGTTAAGTACAACAATTTACTACAATTTGAGGTTAACCCTTTCCCATACAAAACCTGATTCGGACGCCCCTATTTGCTAAAGCTGAGGAACCACCGTGACAAAAGAAAGTAATGCTTATTATTAGCAGTTTCTCCTTTTGCCTTTATATTGTCTAAGCTATTTCTTAAATATTTTACATTTTCAATGCCATTTATTTTGCAGTTTGGATCCGATTTCAATTGGAAATGGAAACAGTTATTTTTGTCGTTTTGGGAAAGGGTTTAACATTATTCATAAGAAAGCACGCACTGGAATCCCGTGGAAATCGAAATGTTTCAAATTTGTGACCCGTCATGTTAAAAGGGACCGTATGGGAAGCGTGGAAAGTATCGACCTTGGTCAGTCTGATCTGACTGCGCAGACTGACTAGGATCGGAACTTTTCATTCAAAGGTTATTTTCTGAATCTAGAATGGTTTATACATCTTATTACCTTATTTACATTTTCCAGAAGCAAAAAATGATTGACATCTGTTGAGTCTGGTTCATTTCGCGAAATTTGATTTTATAGACTTCCCATTAGGCCCTTTTCTGCGTGACGGGCAACATTCATGAAATAACGGGAACTCATTTAAATTTGTGACGCACACTTTCCTGTGTATCACATGATCAACCGACTGTATACGGATGTTCACGGCTGTGACAAGTACCCGTTATGCTATATTTAGCCACGAATGTAAACATATTTTGAGCGCCGTGGAAATGTGAGAATACCAACATTTATACGCTTGTTGTGGGTAAACCGCGCATGGTTACTCGCTTGAAATACGGTCTTTCTGCATCTTTTTGTTCATACTTTAAAAAGGTAAACCTTTTTTGAGGCAAATAGACAGTTTTTTCACAGCTATTATCCCTTTAAAGTAGCAAACCCGTAACCTGCGATTACCAAGACGAGCAATTCGCCCTGATATATCGCTGGAGAGGGATCAAAACCTCGTAACTCCAGCTTTGTCAAGCTGTAGTTACCAGGTTTTGACTCCCCTCTGACGATAATGTAGCTATGGGCTTAACAGTAATACCACTGTTTTTGTGTGGCACGTGCATCAGTCGGTGTTATTGCAAAACCTCGTAACTCCAGCTTGATTAAAGCTGGAGTTATGAGGTTTTGTAATAACATCGATGATCTATTAGCCAGTTATATTTAATAGTTCACCTCTTCAATGCAGCAAACCTGTAACCTGCGATTTTCAAGACGAACAGCTAGCCCTGATGTACAGCGTAGCTATGGGCTTAACAGCAATACCACTGTTTTTGTGTGGCACGTGCATCAGCCATTATGGATATGTGAAAACCAGACTCATTTACATGTACGTATTGCCATAAACAATACAATATAGCGATAAATCACGTGATACAACAATTTAAGAAAATATTCTTTTCTATGATTCTGTAATGCGAGCCAAACTTGAGAATGGTTTGAAGCAGAGAAAGTGGAAAATGTTTAGCATCGTAGATCTTTTAAACCTCACTCGGTAAAACTTCAAGAACTATCGTTTTGATTGGACAACCTAGTAAGGGTAATATTAGTAGATCATTTCTGACTAGAATGTTTTTAACTATATTATTTTATTCTTTCTAAATCAAGTTTGTATCTAAATTACTTACACACAGAATTATTGTGGTATACATATTCTAATTTTAGAAATTACGTCATGAGCGATAATTATTTGTACTTGAAAGTTGTATATATAACCTACACATAAACTGTTTACACGGTATAATTTTTCAAGCAGTACTATAACTATGCATTGAAGTTCGTTTAATCTCAGACCACGCTGAAAATTCGTGTAAACGAAATTCTAGTATAGTTTTATACTTTGCATAGCAATGGAAAGTCCCTACTTCCGGTTTGCCCATGGTGGACATGTATTTTTCCTATCCGTTTAAATGCAACGCATTTATGCATACCATTTCGGGTTGGACTAAAACACGCAATGGACCTGTTTTTGGCGCAAAGGACGCAAAGGACATGAAGGTGACGCAAATGAGATTTATATCAGTCCAAACTCCTTAATCATGATTTTTTTTATCGCATTAAATTGTTATATTCGTGTATTTTACGATTAAATCTAGTCAGTAATCTTTGTTTTGGGACATAAAGTGTCTGATTTTTGTGTTGAATCCGATTTAATAGGCTACTCACGGACGAAAAGGAGCTGGCTGCGGCGCAAAGGAGATTCATATAAGCCCAAACTCCTTTATCATTAATTTTTATCGCATTTAAATTGTAATTTTCACGTATTTTAAGATCACATCTAATCCATAATGTTTATTTTTTTGACAAAAGGTGTCTGTTTTCTGTATAAATTCCGATTTTCATATGCTAATCACAGGCGAGAAGGAGCTGGGTGGCGCAAAGGAGATTTGTATCTGTATAAACTTTTTAATCATAGATTTTCGTCACAATTGATTGTAATATTTATGTATTATTAGACCATAGCTATTCAATAATAATTATGTATTCTTTAGAAAAAAGTGTCTGTTTGTTTTATTAATTCCGATTTTCATAGGCTATACTCACGGGCGAAAAGGAGCTTGCGGTGGCGCAAAGGAGATTCAAATCAGCATAAACTCCTAAATCATGAATTTTTATTGCATTAAATTGCTATATTCATGTATTGTAAGATCATATCTAATCAATAATGTTTATGTTAGAACATAAAGTGTCTGGTTTTTGTATTAGTTCCGATTTTCATAGGCTATACTCACGTGCGAAAATGAGCTTGCGGTGGCGCAAAGGAGATTCATATCAGCCCAAACTTCTTAATTTTGAATTTTCATCGCATCAAATTTTTTTAGCCCAACCGTACCATTTCGAATCGCAATAAGAAATCAAATAACGAGAAGTACCTTACTATTGAATGACCACTACATGTTGAATTTGGACTGGTCAACTTGCATTGTTACAAGGGATCGTATTATCTGACTAGATATGTTTATTGCTAGTAGAACAAATGGGTTTTCTCAAGCGTTTTTCAAAATTGCATTACAATGTGAATTCCTACTTTCGGTTTGCCCATGGCCTATCCGATTCACTGCATCGCTTCCTAAGAAATCAAAGCACGAAAAAGACTTACCCGGTAAGTATTGAATGAACACTGCATGTACAATTATGGATGATTCGATTTCATAATTTCAAGGGATCGTCTGAACTAAATAGGCATGTGTATAACTAGTAGAACAAATAGGTTTTCTCAATTTTTTTTTCTAAAAATTACAAACTGTTAGGGGTTTTCACATAAAAGAACAACCCAATTTTAATGTCTCAACAGTTTTTGACTTGATGGATTTCAAAACCGTTCAAAAGAATACTTTATGCGCAATCAATTCGCCGCCACAATCAAAACTTTAGTCCTGTACTTTTTGTTACACTCTAGTATTAATCGTTCAAATTAACCCGAGATATTTGCATATTCGGGTCACATTGGGTCACGATTGTATTGAAATGAATATTTATTTACCGTTAAATACTAGTCTTTCTTCATGCAGAGTCTGTGGTGTAATGGTAAGTATCTCTGACTTCAGACCTGACGGTCAAGGATCGAATCTCAGAAGGTGACTATTTTTTTTTTATTATTAATAAATATTTTTTTCTACTTTTGCCTCAATATTTTCCTTGCTCTAAGGTACAACTTTAATTCACAAATAAACTCATTTTGTCGTCTGCAACTACTCTCAAGGGGAATCAGTCCTAAATTTGGCAGTTTGGGAAACCAGCTCTCATTATCATAAATATCACAGGATCAGACATGGAAGATACCGACACAGCAGACGAGTGCCCTATGGACACTGGGCAGTGCTAATGACACTGCTGACGAGATGTAACTTGGATGTTGAATGCTATGTTTGAAATGAAATGATTTAATAAAATAATGAAATATACAACTGAAACAATAGAAATTTTAAATAAATATAAAAATAAAAATAAACACAAAGAAAGTATATCAATTGTAAAATTAAAAGATGTAAAGCACATATAGTAAAAAGAAGAAATAAAAGATTCTGGTTCGTTTCGAACCTTGCTCTTTCATATCACGAGCCCAACGCGCTATCCAATACGCCACATAGCCACATAGCCAATTTAAACTTTACGCGAAAATAGAATCTATATTTCAAAGGTATCTTATCGTTTAAATCGATAATACCTGAAGCGTGAAATCAGTATGCAAATATCTCAAGTTAAAATGAACAAGCAATAAATCTCCTCGTATAAAGGCTGCACGATAATTTGATCATTTGTTTATTTACATTGACCTGTCCATTGTTATTGAAAACAGTTCACAGATTTCGATTTTAGAAAGTATTCGTTTATACAAACGACGATGTGCTAGTCTGTGATAGCGCAGTGGAAAGACGTGGGATTTCTACTCGAACGGACCAAGTTCGAATCTATTACAAGACAGGCACGATTTTTATTTTTCAAGGATTTTCATTTATTTTTCTATTCTTTTGTTTAAAGTGACATTTCACGATTATTTTTACATAAATTTTACTTTTATTCTGTCTGAAAGAGCATCTTTTCTTATGAAAATCCTGAAAATTTCAAGCCAAAATATTGAACCGTTTACGAGAAATATATATTTTTGTGCTAAAATTAAACAAATTGTTGTGGACAACAGTTCAGATTTATATAGAATTTGTCACTTCTGTCTCAACTTTAAAGGCGTACTTTTCGCTTATAGATAACAATTTCAAAAAAAAAAAAAAAAAACTGATAGCATTTCTACGCATTAGAATAAACAATCTTTGCATCAAGACATACTTTTAAAAAAAGAAATAAATGTAAAATGTCACTTTAATGTGTGCAGTTTAATCCATTTACAGACATCAAATACCGGTATGTAAATATTCCTATTTTTTAAGGCGATACAAGAATCGCGCTTTTGAAATTTAAAAAGAAAAAGAGAAATCTCTGAGGAAATAAAAGTGCTTACTTTTTCATGCTTTTCTCTTCAAGTTTTCTGCGTGAAATGTCAAAGTAAAATATTTCTGGCAAAATTAAATGGCACATTTTCATAATCCAGATCTTTTTTGTTTGTATATTGTTTATTTTTCTCTAAACATTTGTTGATATGTTAAAAATATATGATTTGTGATTTTTGTTGGTAGACCGTTTACAATAAAACATATGCCTATATTCGCATATTATGTCCGTCGAGAAAAATGAAAAAATAAAAAAGTTGGTGCAATAAAAAAAGAAATAGAAATGAAAAACAAATAAAATCAGAGGCGATCTTGAGTTTCGAACCCATACCAAAAGACAAATTTAGTTCTAAGTCTTCTACCGTTACCATTTGACCACTTTGACTTTAAAATATGCAAGACAAAAAGTATTCATATACCTAATCAACGTTAAATCAATCAACCATATCGGATAATTTACCTGGATTCCCGTAGTTGACATCGACTCACCCGGGTCAGTGTAAAAATTATCGTTTTCAGTTTTTTTTTATATGTGTCGCTCGTTCTTTGTGTTTTTTGTGTGTGATAAGTACAAATATAGGTCCCGATTTATGACCTGGCAGAGATGATCTGCCGGGTGAATTATTGAGACATATTCATGGTATTGCTTGTATCGTGTTACAGCTTAAATCCTAATAGTCCGGCAGATATCCACTTATACCTTGCGATGGAGTATAAAGTTTTTTTCTTTTCTGATTCCTGGAGTAGACATCCTACCGTTAAAGATTCCGACGGGTGCCACCGTGTCACCCTTTAGCATTTTGAGAAATTCAAGATGGCCGCCAAGATGGCGGAAATTGCTTAAATAGTCAATGTAAGGGGTTTAAATTCATATGAAAACTGATACATTTTAGGTATAATATCTAAAATACACTTATTTTTGCTCTAGGAATGAAAAAAACAATAAAGATTAGACATATTTCTACCATTTCAGTTGACATTTTTGTGTAATTTACGTTACATTATGGGATAATTACTTCAATTATTCACTGATCCCCTAATATTTAGACATAATTCATTCAAACACAACAGTGAGTGGTTTTGTTATCAATTCATTCACTTGAATCTTTTGGTAAGAGCAAAATAAGAGCTGTATAAATGTATTATATAGTTTACGTTACCTTGATATTAGCATATTAGCTTTATTCATTCACTTATCTTCTATTATGTGACCATTCGTCGTTTAGACACGACAGTGTATGGTCTGGTTATCAATTCATTCCCTTTAAAGCATTTTGCAAAAGCAAAACAGTAGGTTGTATGAATGTATGATGTAGTTTACGTTACCTTGATATTAGAAAATTAGCTTCATTTATTCATTTATCTACTAATATTTAGCCATAATTTTGACTACCAACTTTTTTACTCGAGGCTTTTGGTACGAGCAAAACAACAGTTGTAATTTACGACACCTTTATCTCGTGTAATGTTACATATTTATAAAAATAATTATCATAAATTGAACAGAATACCCCCAACAGCTGGTTATAGTGGGCTAAAATAAAGTTAACAGTAATTTAAACAAGACACACCTGTAGTCTCTGAATCACAAACCCATCATGTTCTAGACACAAAAGAATAGTGAATTAAACGTATCCAATTAGAGCACAATGACTAGTATTGGCAAATTAAAATCCATTGACTGGCATTAAAAAGAAGTGCATAGTGACCTACTTTTGGTGCATGACAAACCTTACCTGAGTAATGACTCATCCACATACTATATTCTGTGTCTCTAGGTCAAATGACACAAGAAATGGAATGGAAAGGGTTTTCAAAGTTAAGCACAAAAAGCAGGTCACTCTATCCTGATTTTGGTACATAACATAGCTTTAAGTCATTGCACATTTGTACATTAAATTTAGTATCTCTCAAACAGAACATGAGATATGAAACAGAAGGGCACTTCGAGCTAAGTAAATTAGACTCAAAGTGAGTAGTCGGTCACACTGACATTGTTTTGGTAAATAATGCTTCTGTTGATTACGGCATGTCTTATGTTAAATTTGGATTCTCTAGGTAAAATATTGCAGGATATATGGAGCGGAACAGAAACGTTCGCAGGCTACCCGATCGCCTGACAAAGAGTATACGATAATACCACAGCATATTTTCTTGACGACTTAAAGAAACTAAATAATTGCGCAAGATTAGATATCAATTCCTAACAGCTGATCAAAATTAACATTTTTTGTAAATGATGTGTATAATATGTAAGGTGCTTCTCTATATTGTTCCATTAGTCCAGGGTTCGATCCCCGGTCGCGGCAAATATCCTTTCAGAAGAAATGTCTCCCACCAATGGTTTGTTATCCTTAACCTATGTGGGCAAGCATCTGGAGGCTTGGTTAGGATGGTACACGTGATAGAACTGGTATGAGAAACGACAGGAGTCCATGGTTATGCGCTCCAATCGTCGAGATATGACCATAGCAATTGAAAATGGCGTTAAATCGCAATGAACAAAACCAAGCCAATTAAAAGATGATATATATTTTTTCCATGTCAAAGTCTTGTATAATACCCGTGGTACATTGCTCAGGGGGCAAACTTGCATGCATGTTTTATACAAAGCAATAGATTTCATTGTGTATTTGTATTTCTGGGTTTTTATGCTTTCATTGTTACATAACACTCCTCCTTGACATTTGCTAAGCAATGTACATCCCTTTCTAGCATAGCACAACTACATCTAGTTGAAGAATATGGTCCGCCATTCCCTCACTGCCATTTTGACATTTTTGAGAAATCGTTATTTCCAGGAGCTAGAGCTACACACTCGGCTTGGGGACAATCAGTTGTACTAGCACTTGATCCCTTGACCCCACGTCTAGTTGATCATGTGAAAGAGTGTGTTTCCAATTTTGTGCTTGATTCCTTGTATCATTGTTTTAAAGTTCTTTTATTGGAGAGAACAATACTAGCTTTTGACATGCTACCAACTAAGTACTGCATGCAACGTGACAAAACAGCTTAAGTAACCTACTAGTATCACTGATTGGCCTCGAAGTTGAAAGTCAAACTCTTCAAAATTATAAAATGTCAGTGTGAAAGAGATGGACCTATTTTTTTCTACTTAATGCAGTTGTGCCAAGGCTAGAATGGGATGTTACAAAGCACATGCCGACGAGGTGTGCTGTTTAACACTGAATACTGTAGGAAACCAGAAATACACTATATGGAAAGCAAACGTTTTAACTCTAAGAAATGTACGCTGGGATAAACGTATAAGGCTTAATTGACAAAACGCAAATCGATAGATCGCTCCGCCCAACGAATAATTTAAGACAAACAATGGGTGTGTGGCATTTTTCTAATAGTCCATGGGTTTATCGATGGCTTTGATTGACAGTCAGTGTTTGGTCAATTGGCAGGGCGTAAGCTTGCCGGGTCCGTTCGCTTCTGTTCCGCTCCATATCTCGTACACAATTTGACCTACAGAGACCAATTTGGATGTGTGTCCCATACAGAAAGTAGGTTGCTATCACCTATCTTTCACTTTGGTTGCTCTTAGTTACAATTTTCTTCCGCTCAATAGCTCATGTACTGTTTAATGTAAGGGACACCAAATTTGTTGTGTAGATGCGCCATGACCCAAAGCTTTGTCGTGTATCATTGTACCAAAACCAGATCGCTGTGACATACTTTTTACGATTGTGCGCACTTAGTTCAATACCCTGCTCTGTATAAAACATAATGAGTGGCCACAACAAGTACATGTACCAGAACATGAAATTAAGGTAACGTAAGCTACATAATACATTTATACAACCTGCTGTTTTGCTCTCGACATAATCTTCTAGTAAACAATTGATAAGCAAACTATTCACTGCTGTGTTTAAATGATTTATGGCAGATTTGTGGTCACATAATAGTAGATAAGTAAATAAAAGAAGGTAATGTGCTAATATTAAGGTAACGTAAATTACATAATACATGTATGAAACCTTATATTTGCTGTTGAAAAAAGTGTCTAGTAAAGATATTGACGGACAAACCATTTGTCGTTGTGTTTAAAAGACTTGTGGTCAAATGGTAGTATTCTAGTGAATACATGAAGCCAATTATGCCATAATGTAACGTAGGTTACACAAAATTTTCAACTGAAATACATTCATACAAACCATATTTGGCTCTCAACAAATAAATAAAGTGAATGAGTTGATAACAAGACCACGCGCTGTTTTTTGACTGACTTTGTCCACATAATAGTGGATAAGTGAATAAATGAAGCAATTGTCCAATAATGTAACGTAAATTACACAAAAATGTCAACTGAAATGGTGGAAATATGTCTTATCTTTATTGTTTGTCATTCCTAGAGCAACAGTAAGTGTATTAAAGATATTTTACCTAAAATGTATCAGTTTTCATATGAATTTAAAACCCTTACATTGACTATTTAAGTAATTTCCGCCATCTTGGCGGCCATCTTGAATTTCTCAAAATGCTAAAGGGTGACACGATGTCACCCGTCGGAATCTTTAACTTTAGGATATCTACTTCAAGAATCAGCAAAGAAAAAAACTTTATACTCCACTGCAAGGTTCAGCTAAAAAATGGGGAATATCTGCCGGACTATATAAACATTAGCGGCTGGTAGTTGTCACTTTATATGGCATTTCTGTATTTATCTTTTTTTACATTTAATTTATTGCAAAAGTAATAAGGATCATATCCGTGGCATTGCGGCTGCTGTGCGTTCGTTCATCTATGTCTGTTATCATAAACGTTTCCTATTCCTGCTGTTATCAAAGCATTTTTAGATTCCATAGACTAAGATTAGCGTGCACTCTGATCTATTCAACACAGTCTGTTCTCTATTGAATGATTATACGAAGAACAAATAAGCTATAGTGGTCAAAATGTTCCGGTTTGGAAAATTTACTTGATACGATTTTTATATTCAGAAGGCTAATGGATAAACAAGTACTTTTTTTCTATTTAATTAAAGTATTTTACCTATTCTGACCAAAGGCTAGCGGGGCTTATGCCACGGTCCTGTTTCCGGCGTGCGTTCATGTGAAAACTTCTCCAAAATTACTAGGCCAGTTTCAATCAAGATTCAAACAGGAATCTTCTAACATAGGAATCTAACAGGAATCTTCCTTGCATGGAGCCTTTCGAATTGTTTTTGTTTTCTTTTCTTTTCTTTTTTTTTTTCGAAAAATATTTTCATAGTGAACTGTGGTTAATATGGTGCACTTTCAATTTATTTGTGTGTGTCTTTTTTTCCTTCTTTTTTTTCCAAAGAATAATTTCACGGAGAAACGATTCAGGACCATCTTGGTCCTAATTCCTTGCTGAAATATTCGGTTTCTTTTCTTGTTTAAGTAAATTTTAATCCCCATTTATTCAACTGCAACATTTAACACTTTTGTATTTGCTTACTTCCCCTCCTATGTTGTTTGATTAATGTATAATCTGGCTGAACACACAAAAATAGACTAGATCTAGCACCAGCATATGCTGACATGCAATCCTGTTTCGGTTTTCACTGCATGTTGACTTAACCAGACACTTGTACCATTCAGTACTTTGGTATAATTTTTTAAGCGCGATACAATTCATTTTGCTGTACATTACAGCAATTTTTTACTTGTTTTCTTATAAAATTAACAGGAACCCAATTCTTGAAAGAAAACCAAAAATAGTTGCTACCTGCGCCTTTTTCCTTTCTGTTTGGCCCGTAATGATGCGATACACCCACTAAGTAGGGTGTGCAACACTGAGGCTCGGGAAAAAAACTTTAACGATGTAGGCCTACTGGTGTACAACAAGAATCCATGGTTACGTGCTTCAACCACCATGCACTACATGTCTGAAGTACTGTTTAGAGAACATTAAACCTTGTTAAAATGGGATAATTTCATTTCTTTCAGATTCGTCTTCGTAACAGGCTGTGCTTTGATACTTGTTTCAAGTTCCGGTAAGCCAAATTCTGCATATCGTCGGTAAGATTGCAGAACATCATATCTACAGCTTCATTAAATTTGTACTCGTAGATACGATTTGTGCAATAACACTGACGGGTATACTATAAATATAACTATTGTTAGCCCAAAATCGTATGGCACATGTTTACATTTTGTCAAAATGTAAACAAAACAGTTTTGTATAAAAGATGAATAAATTCTTTATCAGTAGTGACGTAGACATGTTGAAAAATAAGGTACAGTGATAGAGCGGTCTGTTCACTGTTCAGAGATTTTTTTGCGTTTTATCGAACAATGGTTTGTTTACATTTGAACAAAACGTAAACATGTGCCATACGATCTTGCGACAACAATAAGCTGTAGATAAGATGTTTATTTGCAATAACACCGACGATATGAGCCATGATCTGGATAAGGTGCCTTTACTTGGCATTTAAAATCGTGCTCAGTCTGATCAGGATCAATTTCTCTTTCGAGATCATCGTCGCTTCGGGTCAAGGTGAAGTTTTAATAGTATTCTACGTGGATCTTAATCACATCAGGTGGTAACACAGTCTGATCTAGATCCATGTTCGTCTCAAACGGATTATTTCAACTTTTTCCATCGTCCTCTTATTTTGGAACCTTGCCATAAGAGCGTCAAAATTCGTCATTGTTTGCGAAAGGGTTAACGTCCTTAGCATACCTAGTACAGCCATGATATCATAGAGAAATTTGAAACGAAATAAGATATTGTAAATAACCACAATGGGAACAAAACAAACACAATTAATATTATACGTTCAAAGTTAAACGAGAATAGTTTACGGTTGTTTTGGTTTATTTTTATGTAGAACTACTACCTTTACCTATGTAAAATTAAAGCAAGACAACCGTATCTATTCTCGTTTAATTGTGAATCTATAGTACCATACAATCCGATGCATTAATTTATTTATACACGGGTATGAAATTGAGACTTTGAGTTTTATTTGACATGTAACACTATGAGACATTAACTAGTTTTGCGCCTGACAAATTTTCTGTATAACGTTACAAATAACGTTATACCTCGCAAGTGAAATAACATGTGTAATTTTCTTTATTCTTGTAACTTTATACATCGCAAGTGACAAAACACGTGTAATTTTATTTATTTTTGTAACTTTATACATAGCGAGTGACATAAAACGTGCAATTTTCTTAATTTTTCAGAGTATCCTTGGTTTGCCTGTGCAGGGCTGGCTTTAGTGGCTGGAGGCAAAGTTTTCTATCTCTTTCTTTCTTTATTTTTGTAACTTTATACCAAGCAAGTGACGTAACACGTGCAATTTTCTGTACTTTTCAGAGTATCCTTGGTTTGCCTGTGCAGGGTTAGCTTTAGTGGCTGGAGGCAAAGTTTTCTATCTCACAAACGTGCAGGTAATCATTGAAGATTCACAAATTGCTACAAGTAGATACCGGTAGTAATATTAGAATGTGCTTCACTAAAACATATCTTCGTTTGTGCACAATACTAAGATCTTTACCAGCTTTGGCTGGCTTTAGTGGCTGGAGGCAAAGTATTCTATCTCATAAACGTGCAGGTAATCATTGTCAAAACCATCATGATCAACAGGCCCGTAGGAAGCAATTTCATATGGGGGGGGGGGGGCTAAAGCCCAAGTCCTGAATATTGGGGGTGCTAATTTGGATTTTCCCAAATTAAGAAAATTCGGCATTTTTGGCCAACATTGGGGGGGGGGAGGGGGCTTAGCCCCCCTAGCCCCCCCGTTCCTACGGGCCTGATCAATACACGTATTTCTACCAGCAGATAGTAGTATTAGCCTACACAGTAGGCTACTTCACGAAAGATATTTACGATTGTCTAAAATACTGGAATCTTTATTAGCATCAAAGAGATGAATGAGAAAATCACTGTTTTGTAGATTTCCCGATGATCTTAGTTGTATAGAGAGGACAATACCTCGGATTACTATTACAGGTGTCACCTTAGATACCATTTCATGGCACACACTTTTATGTTGTTTAACAATTAAATTAGGCCTAATATCTTTGGAACTTGCATAGATCTGACTAATTAATTCTTCTGTTTAAACAAGGGTTAGGTACAATTACAATTATGCATCCAAAACATTAATTTTCATGAATTTATTCGAAAACCCAACGTGTATATACATGTAATCCTTTTTCTACAAAAATCTTGCAATCACCGCTTGTTTTAAGCTGCAGGTACGGGGTTTTGTTGAATAACAGCAAATTTGTCTATTTCAAGATCTCGCGCCTCTACAAGACGGGTTCATTTATTGTGATAGCAGCTATGAGTGGTTGCAATGATGCTTCCGCCGCCACAACACTATTCGTTAAGGTAGTTATTTATGAAATAATAACAAGTTCAGAGGTCTTTATTGCGCAAATAAAAACCGATATGTGACGGACTACACTCATGGGACATAATTATTCGCCACCCACCTATTTTTCATTGAAAAATTGAGTAATTATCTGGACTAGAATTCTTTCACTTAGCAGAAAACCTTAGATATGGCTCAAAAGTAAAACCATTACCAGATAAAGTCTGCTTGAAATCTCTTTTGGAATGTCTCAAAGACAAAGTTGCTAGGCAACATAAAAAAAAAACAGTGAAAATTTCTGCCAATCCTCCGAAAATCCGTTGCCATGGCAACAGATAGTGACCTTTCGATAACTAAGCATATGTAAATATGCACAAGATACTAGATATAAAAGTGACAAATTTTTCATGAGAGTGGATGGCTACTTACAAAGTACTACAATTTTATTTGACCAACTTGCCACAGAAAAATGCAACGACCCATTCACTCCTATGTTAATTTTGCATTTTTGGTATTTTTGCAATGAAAATAAAATTTCAAAACATTTGTTTCTCAAAGGCAACTTTATGGATATTGCAGCAAACATAAAAGTAAATTAGTTTACCTATTGTAGATTGATTTTTCATTAAATCATATCTTTAGTGAAATGTATGTTACCATGGCAACAATGTTATGGAGGCTGGTCAGAAATTTTCACCGATTTTCTTAAGTTGCCTAGCAACCATGTCTCTGAACCATTTGAAAAAAAAAGTTTTTATACAGACTTTGTCCGCAATTGGTTATACTTTAAAATAATACCAAATATTGTGTGGTGTGTAAGAAAATGAGGATTTAACATCAGTTTTCGTCTGAAATTATAAGTAAAATTTATGCAAAAATCAGCAGGCTGGCGAATAATTATGTCCCTTGACTGTACATGTGTAGGTAGCGCCGAGGTATTTGCCATAACATGTAGTCCAGAGCACAGAGGTTTTTATTTGCGTAATGAATAACCCTCAACTTGCTCTTATTTCCATTATAACACTCTAAATAACAAAACGCAAATTTTGAATTTTGTAAATGTGTCATTTTGTAGAAATTCTGTCATAATACAGTTTTTGGCGTAGGAAAACGCATTGGCGGTTAAGTGACGTCATTGGTGACGTCATTTGACGTTATCTTGACGTTCCGTGACGTTTTGGCGCTTGGGCGAGGTTTCGTTGCTACTGTGATCTTCTTGCCCGTCCGTCTGTCGGTTCCCATTTTGATTTTATTGCCTTCAAGTTATATTCATCATTACGTTTCATCGCAATTTTTAAACGAACAATGGTTTTGCTAGATCTATATAAAAATCATTTTTATGCCATTAAGTATTTTGTTTTTCTTTTCATGCATCACTAAGGGACGGGGTTAAGCTGTGCTACACTTTTACATACACAAGGCATACATAGAGCCTTTGTTGTTCGAATAGAACCCGATGCAGTTCCTCTTTCGCTATATATGGATTTTACTGCCGTTTTTGATACACCAACAGCCTATTTGGTCGTCATAATATAATTATAGCACATCATTTGAATTATCAAATCAAAATCATTTAGTTTTATCTTGCATGGTCATTACGTATACATTACGTCGCTTCTATTTTTGGCTGAAGCCGGTAACATTTGAATTATCGAATCAAAATCATTCAGTTTTATCTTGTTTGATTACGAATACATTACGTCGTTTCTATTTTTGGCTGAAGCCGGTAATTTGAAGCGTCAGCCAATGAAAGTTTGTATCAGATTTTTCAATTGTTTCGTTGTGTATAGCCAACGATTGGATACTGAAATCTCAACAAGGCCCCGAGATTAGACGTGAAACGACCCCGCGAGAACAGAGCATCATTCTATCATAATGGAATGAAGAGAGAATGTGCTCTGTTCTTAAGAGAGTAGGTTTTTGTTGAAAAGCGACGATATATACCAATATCAGTAGTACATGATGACTGAAGTTGGGAGAAAATAAATAAATGTCATGGAAGATTGGTAAGATGAATCATCAGTAGCAAGATTCATTTTTTGCCAATTAAGCTGATAAATAAAGTTTTGAAAAACAGCATCCCATCTGCGCGCATGCAAACGATTCGTATCGTCGGTTGTGTTAAATGATGGCGGTTCTTTTCGATATTAGAGAGGTTTCGATTTCAAACTTGTACGTGTACGTGTACGTGTACTTGTAACTACACGTACACGTACACGTTTCTATCTAGGGAAGGTTTCGATTTCCAACTTGTACGCGTACGTGTACTTGTAGCAGGTGATTTGGGAAAGGGTTAAAAGGGTTAAAAAACTGTACCCGTTTCAAAACTAGAAGTGTTTTTGGAAAGCATCAGCGGAAAAGAAGAAAATTCCAGCATTCCCCCCCCCCCCAATTCCAGATCTACCCTTATTGAAAAACTTCAGCAAAAAATATTAAAAATGGTCAGAATTTCCTTCGGAAACTTATCTGAAAATGACAGTAGATCTATAAATTTCAGTTTAATAAACTTGATCTAGATCTACTAAGTTTGAAAAGGCGTCAACTGCATAAATCCTACGCAGGGTTAGTGGGTAAATACTTGCGGTACTGACTCTATGTACTGGCATAAATTGGGTTAGGAAAGGTCGTTGATACGACCTGTATTAAACACGCTGTAACTTTCAAACTATTCTTGTTAGGATACCACTCACAAGTATATTCTCATTAAAAAATGCATGAATTACCTCATGCATTCATTTAAACACCTAGAAACTGTACCAATTAAGAAAAAAAAGCTACAAGTTTTTACTTACGTGTAAACCGGCCTCTACAAGTTTTCGACGTGTAGCGAGAGTGATAAATAATCACAAAGTGATGACGTCATAATGACGTTTCGCACAAAAATTACTCGTACACGTAGAAGTAGGCGTACAAGTTCGGAATCGAAACCTCTCTATTAAGTACAGTTTTCATTTGTGTAGTATTTGCCAAGCTTCAAAGCGGCATAAACGTCATGAAAAACCACATCATACCTATGTGCACATATAAAGAATTTTTAATGTCGGTTGCGTGACTGCCGATACGACGGCGGTGTTTTCGATCTAAAGTATAGTTTTCATTTATGTAATGTGATATTCACCAAGTTACATGCGACATATAGAATACATAACATGAAAAAAATGAAATGACATATTTTTTTTAAATTAATAAGACTGAAATTAATAAAAAAAATCTTTTCGTATATGTTTACATGTAGTCACACATATATTTTTCGCTTATTAGAACATTGTTGTTGCCTTAGAGCTTAGCCGAGCTACTGCTTTAAATTTGAAAATGTTAAAGGAAAGATTTTATTTTTTCCCTTTTTAACCATCCTTTATTCATGCAGATCGCTTACGACCACGGGATCAGCAGGCGGATATCATTTGGTGTACTGATCGCAGTCTCGCTATCCTCTGCCCTGTTCAACACCTATGTAAGCTTTGTTGGTACCGACTTTACAAAGGAGAATAATGTTTCAAAAGATGCTGAGACGAAAACAGAGGCGCATGGTACAAGTATGTTTCTTTGTCGCCTTTTTTTCAGTGATATTCCTGCTAAAAACTGTTTAGAACTTATCACTCGCCGCTTTCGGCTGGTCGACTTTTTTATTTGTCAATCTTGGACAGTGGTGTGTCTGTTTATTTGTCTTGCTTGGGAAATCTATGCCATTACCTATGTCATGCTAGTCAATTGACATATATTACAAGCTTGCTTTGTTTCATAAAAATGTCATATTTTCTTGCATATTATACGTTTCTGTGGATTAAAATTTAAGTCTTTTCGATATACATTAAGCTGTTTGCCAAAATGGTCATGTTTTATACAGAGATCATTTGGCCAGGTCAAATGAAGAGAGTAGTACAGGCGTCGGTTAATTTGCTTGTAAGCAAAGATGACATATTCGACGTCATATTGCTACTATTTAAAGTAACTCATTTGTTTATAAGGAAATTTCTACTTCTAGGTGAGAGGCCATTTTCAATGACATTCATTTGGAGTGACCTACTTTATTATCTTGAAAGATTCCCCTTTTTAGACTAGACTCCGTTTTGAACTTTTGAATTCTATTATTGAGGAAAATAGTATTATAAGATCGCGTATTGCAGTAAATATTCATTCGAACAAATTCGTCTCTGACCAATTGTTTGATTCTGTTACCTATGTGAGCTAGCAGCTGAAGGATCGATGGGGATGTTGTGTTAGAACTGGTATGAGAAACGACAGGAATCCATGGTTAGGTGCTCCAGCCGCTCTGATATGACCATTGCAGCTGAATACGATGTGAAACCGTTATTAATCAATCGTATTTATTATTACAGACGAGCCGAAGAAGTTCCGAATGTTGGAGATCTACAAAACCTACGTTTGCAATCCAATGTTCATCAGCCATTTCTGCTGGTTCTCCTTACTGCTGATTCATTTGATGTTCTTCTTAACCAGCAGTCACATCTACATTCAACAAGTCGTGGAGAACGTGCATGACATAAGTATACTGAACAAAAGTGAAAACGCTTCACTTACTTTGCTTGCCATATTTCTTCAAAAAAACAACAAGTAAAAAAATCAAATGAAAGCGTTTCGCATTGTTCATTAACTTGGATATGCCAAGTACTAAACGTTTTATGGATCTTAATTACGGGTATGAAAAACGGACCCTTTGAATGTGACAGGGGCCCGTTTTTCAGGTGTACAGTTTGAACGGAAATTTTACACAATTTAAACCTTCAGAAATCCAAGCAGAGGAATGCAAACCATGCCGAACTATACGGAATGGTAGTCTGACAAGTTACAGTCAGGACATGTAAAGAAGCTTGCATAACATTTTTTCAGAGTTTAGAAAATGATGTTTGAAAAGTAGAATTTTCATTATGTTCCAAAGCTTGAAAATTTTACAATGTAATCTCTATAGGAAATTGAAATCACTATTACGTGGACATCTGGGAACAATCCTAGTCGAAGAAAGATTTCAAAAATCCTCTGTAAGGTCTGCATGATTTTGCACACAAAAAAAAAAAAAAAAAAAAAAACTAATCGAAAACCGTGATAAATTTGTGAATACCAAACATTTAAATTCCCTATTTGTTTATGTCAAAGGGAGGTAATTCGCAAATTTGACAAATAAGACCTTGTTTTTAGAGCTTGCTACAAGAGATACGTGAGATTTTAAGTGTTTTTTTAGCAAGCCGGATATGACCCTTTCCGAAAAAATAATGAAGCGTTTTCTGCGCATGCGCATATATGCGACATTCGATGAAATTAGCTTTAAACGCATTAAGGGCTGTAACTCTGACATTACAGGTGACAATGCAATGGAATTTCAACAAAATGATTGCTGAAAGCCTGGGAAATAACGTCAAAATATATTTTATGCTATTAGTTCGATGCTTTTCCAGAAATAAGAAATCTTGCAGTGTAGCGTTTTCACTTTTGTTCAGTATATGTATCATCACTTTTCTTAGGAAAACTCGTAAATACAGCTTGATTTCAAAAGCAAGTGTACTTCTCTATAACAAACGCGATATAAAGTGAAAACACTAATCAAAAAAGAATTTGTAATTTAGCAGAATATTCTTCGTCGAAAGCCAAATTTCATTATCTACTAAAATAGAGACCAAATGTTTACTGTGCCCTAATACTGTTATGAAGGCAATGTAATTTAAGAGCAAAGCGTACTACCCCAATTCAGTAATCGTATTGTTACGTATTACCTACTCTCAAAATAACTTTCAGCTGAAAGTTCTTTGACGAATTTCATATCCATCGCATTGATGGCTGGATTTATGTCTGCTATTGTAGCCGGATGTTTCTTCGAACTATTCCAACTTCAATTAACAGGTATTTTGACTCGTTATAACTTTCGTTTCCAAATAAAATATTTTTCAATTCAGAGGATACATATGGAGATTAACAAACTGAAAAAATCTGATACGAAAAAAGAGTCCGCAAGGACGGGTTTTTCACCCGCATCTCATCCCATTCGAGTGAAATAATTTTCATATCACATTTCGATTTTTCATTACATGTATACATATTTCGGGAATTTAACATTCATTTTTGGGTTTAAAAAATCCGATAACAATCTGATCCAGTGCGTCTTTACATCGCAGATAAATAAATGTTCTTTGTGTATTTTGAGAAAAATAACCGCCATTTTGCTCTCACCTCGGTGTATTTTCTCGCAAATAGTAACAGATATCGGATGTTTACTCTGTTCAATAGGTATTTTTCTGCATAAATAGAGGTTATTCTCGTATGTCAGATCAAAGATGATGGCAGTAGTCTGAAAAGTGCTGAAATATCATCGTTCTGAACACTCTGGCGTTTAGCTGCATTTTTAGTACATTCCATTAGAACTGGAAATACATGAAAAATAGGCTACTTGTTGTAGTTGTATTCTATAAACAGTAACAAAAAACAAAATGAAAAGCTCAAAGAAAAGCACTGGCATTTTCCGTTGTTTGTTCACTTTCAACCTTTCCTTTCATGGATAATTTGATTGTTAAGTATTTTGGGGGTTAACAAGGCTGAATTAATTGGGAGAAAAAAAAATAGTTCCGGAAAGAGTGAAATGCAGCGAAGTATTTCACTGGCGTGAAAATATCAAATTTTATTTCACTGTGAAATCACGGGATTTCACTGCTAGGAATGTAATGAAAACCCACTATTGCATGTATAGAATGCTGATTGAGGAATCGAGGTAATTGAGGATTGTATACGTTAAACCAATTTCAAAGAAAAAGAAAACGATTATTGTACGGCGCGCTGCACGACTATTGGTATGCTATTGGAGTTTTGTCACTGGAGGTGTAAATTGTGACTGTTCATTACTACATTTTGGCCGACTTCAATTGGTGATAGTTCGAGCTATAATCTTGCTGTTCGTCTATTTTTTCAATCCCGGTCCGTTTCAGTCAATCAAAATCTTTGATTGGCTTAACGCCGATTGTTTTGATGTTTTGTTTACTAAATGGGTCGTTTTTTTATCACAAGAGTTCGTCGTATTGCGGGTAGAAAACATGGGGTATCTCAAACGTGTTTACAAATGTATTAACTGTTAGGGGATTTCTCATTTTCAAATAATTGAAGGCTAAATACTCAAATATTTTTACTGTGTAAAACTGTTTTTGTGCTAACTTGGTTTTCGACCTGATCGAAAGGATACAGTTTGGTCAACCAATTCGGGGCCGTACCACACTTCGTCTTGTTTATATATTTATTTTCTTCAGGTGGTGTTTATCGTCGTCATCTAAAGACTCTGGCTATCGGTTTCATCATTGTAAACATCCTCTCAGCGACCATGGCTGTCTTGTCCATATTTTATATTCTACCTCTAGTAATGACCAACATTGTACTACTGCCTATATTTAGAGGTTTTTTCTTGTCCGCCAAAAATACGTATCTTGTAAAGCTGTAAGTATCTTTACTTAATATACGAGGGTTGTCCCAATAAATCGTAGACAACGTCGATAAAACAGAAATCACTCAATAGATATTTCTATTTTTTCTATAGATTATAGCCACATATATTGACGGCAGTTTGACAAAAAATCAAGTTCACTGCTTATTGTTTACAAAATATATACTAAATTTAGCAAAGGCATGTACAGACCCGCGGCTCACGTCACAACGTCATATGATAATAACGTTACTTTTTCACCGGGAAATGAACCCAGAAATGTCCAGGATAATTCCATCCGAACCGCGTTTCCTTGTGTTATGATTAATCTATAGACACATCTCGCAGGTACTTTTGATGCTAAAACATGTTTTTAAATACATGGAACCTTTATTATCTCAAAGTCCGTTTTATTCGCCACCCACTTAATCATTTACTGTTTTCCCTAATCAGTTACATCTTTTCTTTAACGCCTGGTTTTCTACATGAATTTAGCATTCTCCGAGAAGCAATATAAAAATGTCTCTTTGAGACTCTTTTTTTAAAGAAAAAATCCATTCATTTATCCGGGACACATTGTCATGTATTTTGATTTTGTTCGTCTTCATGAAAGAGTCCTATGTCTCATTCCGCTATCCACAACAAAAACGTGTAATTTTACGGTGCGCCGCAATTTTCTCAAACGTCGTCTTTTTACGTCAGCGCAACTGTTATTTGTTTTCACTTAAAATTCCTTTGTTGGAAAACAAATAACGTCAATGTTTTGAAATTTTGCTAAACTGCAAAACAGTATTTGCTTAAGACGGCCACGTAAACGGTTTTGACTGGAAATAGGAACCAATGTGTAAAAACACGCTAGTAACTCAGGAATAGTCCGGCAGCCAAACAGCATTTTTAAGGTGAACCTGGATTTGCGGTATATAGAAAATGTTTTGACTGATTATGGTAGCCAACACCTTCAGGAACGAAAATCCGGTTGATGCCACCTTGGCACCCTTGGGCAACTCTCAGAAATCAAGATGGCGTCCAAGATGGCGGAATAACATGGTACATGATCATATTTCTGTTAAAATCTATACATTTATGATATAGAAAAGCTTTGAACATGTTCAGAGATGTCAAGAGAGAATGTCCAACGACAAAATAGAGTGATATTCACAATATTTCATTATATTTCTTCCAAAATCTGGTAAATCTGTAAAATTTTACCCCACCCACCCCATTTTACATAGAAAATAAAGTTTAACAAAACATTATTAAAATTTGCTGCATTCTATGTTATTAAATATTCTAATTACAATTATGAGGGAAGAATGAACATTTGAAATGACAAACCTGGCAATATGGTGTCTCTAAGAAATCAAAATGGCGCCAAAGATGGCGGGATATAAGTGATCATTATATCGAGTATAACATGTAAAAAAAACTTTAACCTAAACATGGAATATGTTTTTAGATATGTCTTTAGAATTATGACAATTGCACTTTTATTTATTCATGTAAATTTGTATGAGCATCTAATATATATTGGTTGTATTAATTAGTTGTATCTCTACCGGAATCTAGGACAGTCGTAAGATCTTACCCCACCCACTACAATTTGCATAGAGAAAATCTTGAAATATACACCTTAATTGACAATGTCTTTATTGTATGCCATAAATACTCTAAAATAGAAAAGTACACTATAAACTAAAAATGTCAATGATTGATTGGGGCTTAACGCCTCTTTTATGTGTTTTAGTCTTGTTGCGGAGGCCGGAATAACTACGTAAGCATGGATTCACGTCGTCTTCACGTCAGTCCTAACACATCATATTTACAGAGTCTCCCTCTGCTCGCCCACATAGGTTAACAATTATAAAACCATGGGTGGGAGACAATTTTGTCAGAAAGGGTATCTGTCGCGACCAGGGGTGGAACCAAGGTTCTCATGAGTGAGAGTCGGTGCGCTGCTACCGTATCTGCGCCATGACAGTGGCTAAAATCTCAATGAAATGGGATCATTGACAATTTAAAAATGGCGGCGCTTTGTGAATGATATTTTATAATACTTGTAAACAATATAACTGAATATCAAATACAATTAAACACAGAAATGGGAATAGGGGACCTGTTTGCAGAATAAAATGTTTATTTCCGTAAAACATTTGCTAGTCTATTAAAAAGTTCAAGGTTGTATCATATTACCCACCTTCTACATCAAGTCATTCCAAGAAAAAATGAAGATATTTGTCCTTGATACAGTGTTTTCTTTATTGCTTTCAGATTTGATGCTGATTATGATCAACATCTTATCCAGTCCCATGGAAAATGATTGAATGCAAATGCGAAAGAATACAATTTGACGGAGGGGATGGGGGAATTTTAAGGAGTCGGGAGGAGGGCCCAAATGTCAATGTTCAAAGTAATTATTTGAAATTCGTTTATACCATGTCTTGAATATAAGCACTCCAATAACACAAAAGCATGGCAATTTGGTAGATCTACTATATTGAATTAATGTTTATACTAAAAATATATATTTGGGACGATATAATTCCTATAAATGCCATTTATTCAAATAAGCATTTACCAAGGGGCGTCCGTGGCCGAGTGGTTAGAGTCGCTGACCCAGGATCACCTGCCCCTCACCTCTGTTGGTTCGAATCCCGCCAGGGACGTATGAACTTTCATGTGAGGAAGCTATCCAGCTGGCTTGCGGAACGTCGGTGGTTCTACCCAGGTGCTCACTTGGGGTCTTCCTCCACCATTCAAAGCTGGAAACAGGTCAAAAGAAGGGAGTTCCTTCCTGGGCACGCCCAGTCTACTACTCGGTCATATGGGCAACCGGCAACCGAGGATAAATAACCTAATTAAAAAAAAGCATTTACCAAACAAACCATTATTTTGACAATCCTACACACTATATCGCGACAGAACATATCAAAATGCGAATAACTCGCATTTGTCTATTCACTTCACACATTTTTTGTTATAAATTGTAGATTTCTTTTTATTTTCATTTGCGATATTGTGCTGTCCGGAATTCCTTATGATTTAATCTGTATGAAAGTTTGTCATTTTGGAAAGAGTAAATTAATTCAACATTATCTGCATCCTAAAAGTGTACATGTATAACCCCCCCCCCCCCCCCCCATTAGCATTTATTTGCGTTTTCTCTGCAAACGAAAAAAGTCAAAAAGAAAACGACAATACATGTACCTCAGTTCTACCAATACTTTAATTGCTATGATTTCTAAATATACAAATGGAACAGGACACATTTGCAAGCAGTAACGGGATGAAACTGAAACATTGCCATCCAATAACCAACTTGTACAATAACTGATTTCTGACGCGCGCTCATCAGCATGCGGCATCAAAAATTGAGAAACTTCGTATTATCTTCTTATATTACCCATGAGTTTCGGCTAAGTATGCTTCTTCGGGGTGGAGAGGAGAGAGACCCATGACTATTTAGTCTTTAGATTTCAGGGATATATCGTCCTTTTTCTCCAATCAACAGGATGTTATGTACAATAATGGACAGACGTCACAACTAGTATGCAACACAACCATGCGTTGTTTGGGAAAGTATTTAGAAAGAGGAAAGTGTTTGACTGTCTGAAATTACAACAAAAAAATCAAATTTTGTATTATCTTTTTTAAATAGATTTTAAGTGTAATTGTTGAACGAATATTCTGTAAGTTGTGGTTTAAGATTCGAAGGGTTTTCAGATTATGCAAATTTGAGTGGGTGGGGTAAAATAAGAATCTCTTCTTTACCCTGTAGGTCAATAGGGAAATACAATAAACTTATTATGGTACATAAGATGAATATATATACATAATCGCATATTTGTAGCTCATTGTCTGGAAAAAAGTTTTCAAAGAAAAAGACAACCGCTGTAATTTTTGTAAGAAATCACGTATTTCCCGCCATCTTGGGCGCCATTTTGAATTCTTAAGAGACGCCATTTTACCAGGTTTGTCATTCAAAATATTCTTTCTTATATCCTTAATAATAATCAGGGTATTTAATCACATTGAATACAGCAAATGTCAATGATGTTACGGAAAACATTATTTTTCTATGTAAAATTGGGTGGGTGGGGTAAGATTTTACAGATTTACCAGATTGTGGAAGAAATACAACGAACTATTGGTGGTATAATACTTCATTTTCTTTGGACATTTTCTCTGAGCATTTTTGAACATATTTCAAGCTATTGTATGTCCTAAATGTATAGATTTTAACAGAAATATGATCATGTACCATGACGTTCTGCCATCTTGGACGCCATCTTGATTTCTGAGAGTTGCCCAAGGGTGCCAAGGTGGCATCAACCGGATTCATATTTCTGAAGGTGTTGGCTACTATAATCAGTCAAAACATTTTCTATATACCGCAAATCCAGGTTCACCTTGGAATCTGCCGGACTAGAACGATGAGCGGGAAAGACGTTATTTTTTACGTGCGCCGCATGACGGTTATACACTTAAAGTAAGTGGTTATAACAGGATATAAAGGAATGACATTTACAGAAAAGGGATGAATATAAATTCGAAAATGGACAAATAATATTCTCACAAAATATAAACATTGTGCGACGTTAAAAAGATAAGTTATTAAATGTGTCTACGATTTATTGGGACAACCCTCGTATATTCATTTAAACAAAAATCCGGAAAAATGCTTTCAAAGCATTATTTGGAAAAATCGGGTTACGAGATCAGCATGTGGTTAAATATTACTAAATGAAGTCGGAAATGGACCCAATCTACAATATTAAAACTGATACTGGTCATAAACAAGCTGTTCGAGAACATTATGGATCTGGCTTATCTTGATCCATGTTGATCTCAAATGTCTAAAGGGACTTTTTTTCAGATTCCAGCTCATTTTCTTTTTTGAGAATGTTTTCCTGTTTCTTTCATTATTGATTGCCCCCATTTTCCGTCTTTGCATTCCTTTATCAGTTGCATGTTCGTAAACTGGTCATATTGAGTATCGGGGTAATAAATGACGTAGACCGCTAACTGGTAGCAACGAAAGAGGGCATACTTCTCTGTTTTCTTCTTCTATGGTGAACTTATTCAGATAAAGTAACAGTAATAATCGAAGTTTTGAGTGACAAATTTTACTTTTGTTTGGCTTTAAATATACGTCATTGTTAGGTGAAGCTTCAACTGCAAATGAGCATACATTTGGACTATCGAGGTACCATATATGAAAGGGTGGTACGAAGAGATCAACTATAGATTCTTTCGACGTGTAAATATTTGTTTATTTTTAAAGGC
Organism: Fragum sueziense; assembly: GCA_963680895.1. NCBI lineage: Eukaryota > Metazoa > Mollusca > Bivalvia > Cardiida > Cardiidae > Fragum > Fragum sueziense. The sequence goes on from OY804604.1 coordinate 28,375,735, forward strand.
TGAAATTGGATCCAATTGATTAAAGTTGCTATATCATGCGATAGAATGTATCATATTATGGTATATTGCAATAAGATACTTTATAAATAAAACTTTGAACAACCCGTTGCTGAGATTTTTTCTAACGTAAAATCTGCCAATGTGGAATGTTTGTATCATAATTGAAATAGAAAAAATCCACATTGAAAAATGTTATTCTATTCCGTTTGTCAAATAGCTCCATCTTATCCTAGGCCAGTCCATCAGTGGTGTTAATACAAGCTACTTTTCTAATTTGTTTGCAGATTTCCACAGAAGGCGTTCGGAGTACATTCGTCTTTGTTTGATTTACAAACATGCATCATTTTGTTCCTCCAGTCTGGTTTTATACGATGGATACAATCATACGAACAAGCTTCTTTACACGTAGGCTATGTTTTGGTTATTTTATTATTTACAAGCCCGGTTTCAGACCCTGTATTTATGTATTTGTGATGTCCATTCGCCTCTGTTTGACATACAAACATGTAGATGCTTTTAAACGAAAACCTCGTAATTGCAGCTTACGACAAGCTGCAGTTACAAGGTTTTTGTTGAAAAGTGACGATGTATCAGACTGAGTCTGTTCATCCAGTCTAAGTTGGACTATACGATGGATACAATCATACGATCAGACTGCTTTACACGTATGTTTTGGTCATTTATAAGCCTGATTTCTGACCCTGTATTTATGATGTTTATCATGTTCATTCGTCTTTGTTTTATTTACAAACATGCATTAATTTGCTTGTCCAGTCTTGGGTAATTGTTACGATGGATAAAATCATACGAACAAGTTGCTTTATACGTATGTATAACTAGTCCACCAACGTTTACCCAAAATGCTAGAATGGTGTGTCCTTTGTCAAAACCTGTTCGAAAACTTGGCCTGGCTTTGTTGTCCTCAATCGAATATGTGTTTGTGAAAATACTGAAGCAATAGAAAAAGACATTGGTAATTAAGAATCGTTTTAATGAAAATAATTGCGCGATGGGTCGCATTATCACTGACCCAAAAAGAACCACAGCTTACTTTCTATCGAGGAATAGCTTCCTAAATTTGTTAATAGGTACGAAAAGTCGGAAAGATCAAACAGATATTAATTTGGAAAGGGAAATCTAAATGAAATTGATGTCATTTCTCGAGGGACAGAAACGAATTCTGACATGTTGACTATTTAAAACGATATTTCTTCCGCATTGTTTTGTTTTCAAATAATTAGCATAAATTATGTTTGCAAACGAATAGCAAATTGACAAACAATAACTATTTTTTTTTATTCCAGATTCGGTTAACATTTCTCACAATAAGTATTTTAGCGATGTACCACCCTATTTTGACACTGATGAGAATCAAACACTTCAGGAAAATGGTATGTTTTTATCATTGTCCGTCCATAATATTACGACATAAATAAATTTACATTATACTGTTGATGTAATCAATGCAAAACCGAAATCCAAAGTACTGTAATTTTGCAAGCCATTGTTCGAATCTTGCACGTGTTTCACAGCCGCAAGATTCGAAAAAAAAAAACGCACGCCAAATTTTATTGAAAATTAAGAACGCATTTTCTCTTATTTAGATACTTAGAGTTTGTAAACATGTATCATAATATCGTGACTGGACTATAAGCACTGTAATGTTAGTCAACGTGTAAGTCGTAATTTTGAGTTTTACATTATTTCAATCAAATCTGTAAACATTTGCAAAACTACAAATAATCATACGGTTATAATATGTAAGCTGCATCAGACAGCATAAATTTAATTGGTAAACGACATGGTTTATGTTAGATAAATCACAAAAAAATGTTTTGATGCAAAGTGATGCATTGCTTGTTATCATCATTTTCTTATTTTATCGTAACGTTTTCCAGAGAAATTTCTAAAAGGACGGCAAAATTAGGTCGTTTTTGGAACAAGGCTTAACAATGGCTAAATATGAAGTTTCTGAAAAAGGAAATCAAGAGCGAACATGCAGGTACATCTTTTCTTGATCCTTTAACTTAAATGATTTGCTTTGTTTTTATTCAGGAAAAAGATATAGAAGTTATAATACCTTCGCCAGAAAAAGAATCTCAACACGGACGTGGAGAGATCATAGTTGGAGAAAATACAGACCATTATACAGATAACGTGACTAAAACGTGATTCGTTGACTCCCTGGTCATTATACCGGTATAATGTTTCATATTTATTGATGATATATATTACTTTTTACTTGCATATTGTTTTCAAAAGAACATTCATCTTATCATTTTTTTGATTTTAATCGATTAAAGATAACATCAAAACATAACAAATAATTTCGTCGTCACCCCTCCTCGCTACCAACTGACAGTGTAGAAGTTGTCGTTCTGTCCGAATGGTAATGTAGCAATGTCCACCACTTTGACTGGACTTCCACAGTTCTGTACAGCGATCTACAAAATAACGCAGTAGGATATTTCATTTAAACCTGGGCTGGTTTATAAAAAAATGGAGTAATCATAGAATTTCAGATCAATATGGATGCAGACCATTCTGTGTCAACGCACGGACTTGTGAAATATATGTGACCCGTCGTGCTAGAAGGGACCTTATCGGGTGTGTGAAAAATATCGACCCTAGTCAGTCTGCGCAGTCCGCGCAGCCAGATTAGGGCCGATACTTTTCACTTGCATGTACTTTTTTATATTTGGAATGTTTTCCCTATCTAACTTTACGTTCATTTTTCGAATACAGTATCTGGTTGACCTGTGGTGAGTCTGACAAGTTTGTCAAAATTTTGATTTTTTTGAGTTGGGATAAGGTCCCTTTTAGCGTGACGGGTCACATATGTTCGTCATAAGTCTGTTGGTAATTTTGAAGCCTTTTTTTTCAATTGTCACCATGTTTATTTTTACCCAGAAAGGCAAACAAATATCGAAATCCATTTGCTTGAAATCGTAGGCTTTAATAATATCCTTAAGAGATGGACCAGCATAGAATTTTGCCGACTGCTACTGGGTAAATATTGATATGAATCTATAGATGCGTGAGTGCAGGGTAATCTTGAAATAGTTTTGTTCAAAATGCCAAAGAAACATTTTGTATAATACACACTCGCAGCCACCTCAAGACTAGAACAGGGAAATATTCGAAATCGTTAAATGCGACGTCAATAACAATAAACCTATCCCAAAACTGTTTCCCGTGAGACTTTTTTTAGATACGAAATATACTAGTCCTGTTTATAAGTCAATTCAAACGTTTGGTTAAGAACACGAGCCATCTCAGCATAACAGGAAATTTGTTGACATCGTTGAATGAAACGTCAAAAACAACCAATTTACCTCAAAGCTGTTTCCCGGTAGGCAGGTCCAGAATATGCCGAATATCCCAGCCGGGTACCCGTATATGTAGTACGATATAGGCTCACCACGCGGTATTGTAGCGCAATGGTCAACTACCTGTCAATAGATTTTGAATAATTTGTGACCCGTTAAGATAAAATTTAATTGACCTTCTGCGAAGTGTAAATAGTTCTGACCCTAGTCTATGACGTATCAAATGGGTCAAATGGCTATATTTAGCGTGTACCAATAGAAAATACAAGTGCACTTTCATTTTTTTTATAATAACACTTGTATTTTTATATGACCAAGCAGAAATTTACAGGTGCACTTGTACTTTTAACGCGCACTTGTATTCTTATACGATCAGGCGACATAAATATATTTTTTCATCAAAACGATGCTGTCCAATAGAAGACGCGATTATAATTGTTTCCATGAAAGCGAGAATATGATGAATGAAAAGTTAATTATCATTGGATAATCATAGAGAAAATGCACGTGCACTTGCTTTTTATATGAAAAATAATAAAAAACAGTCAAAATTTTACGCCTGCACTCATAAAATTTACACGCGCACGCGTTAATTTTAGGTTGTTTTACACATTTTACGAGTGCACTTGTAAAAATACAAGTGTACGCGTAAAAAAAAGAGGATCACCTCAAAGTTTCCGGATGCACTTGTATTTTACAGGTTCACGCAAAACATAGACATTTGGCCCATTTAGTGCGTCATACTAGTCAGTCTTTATTTTCAACGCAGACTAACTATGATTTAAACTTGGTTTTAAATCTAAATACAGGTGTTTTTAATCTAGAACTTTTTCTATTACTATTATGAATGTTATATTTCCAAATGTTACATCTGATAGACTGACGTCTGGTAAATTTGCTTTTAAGGACATCCAAGAATACCCCTTTCAGCGTTACGGATCACATTTACATATCTTCAAACTTTAACAACTAGAAATCGAAAATGCAATTGCTTTCAAACATACTCTACCATGGCAGCAATCTTGCTGAACAGATTTAGTATTCTATTATGAAAACATTTTCAGAAAAATAATTCGTTTATGGTAAACAAGGAAAAAACAGAAGCAATTCCCCATCCCTTAAAAACTTCCATTGAATAAATAAAATCCACCACAAACCTTTTTCTCCTGTTTCCACAACGTGAAGTCCAATTCGATGTTTTTACAAGCCTTAAAGAGCAGCGCTTCCATGGACGAATGAGACTGATCCGGACAGATCTTTGCAGCATTATGATCTGCGATGAGACTATTCTTAGCGTGCTGTTGGATCATGAGGTAGTCGCATTTATTGGAATCTGAAAAAGAATGATGTCGCTTTCCAACAAAAAAAATCGTAACTGCAGCTTAAAACAAGCTGCAGTTACGAGTCTTTTGTTGAAAAGCGACGATGATTTTTTTGCGTAACACAAGGTAAGCTGGTCTATTTTGGAGTTTTCCCAAACAGTGACACCTATTGGCGAACCTCAGCGTTAAAGTGACATTTCACATTTACTTCATTTTTTTAAAGTAAGTCTTGATGCAAAGCTTGTTTATTCTAATGCGTAGAAACGCTATCCGTTTTTTGAAATTGTTATCTACAAGGGAAAAATATGCCTTCAAAATTGAGACAGAAACGACGAATTCTATATAAATCTGAACTGTTGCCCACAACAATTTGTTTAATTTTAGCACAAAAATATATATTTCTCGTAAACGGTTCAATATTTTGGCTTGAAATTTTCAGAATTTTCATAAGAAAACATGCTCTTTCAGATAGAATAAAAGTAAAATCCATGTAAAAGTAATCGTGAAATGTCACTTTAATGCTTTACAAAAAACACGAAACTGCTTTCATAAGTATAGCGCTTCCATGGAAGAATGAGATTTGTCAGGAAAGATCTTTGCAGCATTGTAATCAGCCGTGAGACTGTTCTAATCGTGCTGCTGAATTAGGAGGTAGTCGCATTTATTGGAATCTGAAAAAGAATGACATGGCTTTCCAACAAAAACCTCGTAACTCCAGCTTTACAAAAGCTGCAGTTACGGGGTTTTTGTTGAAAAGCGACGATGATTTAAATTCTTTCACGTTACACAAGATAATCTAGCCTGTTTCGGAGCTTTCCCGAACAGTGACACCATTTGGCGAACCTAAAGCGTTAACCCATTATAGAAAATATAGAAGTAAAAATAGAAAATGCTGATAAGGCCTTCTCAAGTTTCCTTACTGAAGATCGATCGTTCTGAATAACACATATACAAGACAGTCGTTTGACCTTATCGAAGATGCTTTCTTTTTTGTAAATTCTTTTTTTTTTTAAATCAAACTATTTCTTTTCTTATACACGGTGTACAATCACATGACTTAGAATTTCCGAAAATCGTCAATATTTTTTTTAATACTAGACCAATTTGAATTCGGTTTGAAGCAGAGAAGGTGGGAAAATGCCAGGAATAAGCTGGATGTGTTGGATTTTTGAAAAATCAACTGATAAAAAAGTTATTGAAGATAAACCAAAATTTTGGTTTATCTTCAATAACTTTTTTTATCAGTTGATTTTTCAAAAATAAACCACGTCCATCTAATGCATGACGTCTATCCACATTCTCTGCTTCAAACCGAATTCAAATCGGTCCGGTAATTACAAAATTATTGAAGATTTTTCTGAAAATATTGTATCGCGTGATTGTCCACCGTGTATATATAACTTACGTGACACAGGCGGATTAGGTAATGTTTTGATGGTCGGTTTCGGGGTGGTTGTTAATTTCGTCGTGCTCGTTGTTGTCGGCCTGGGTGTAGTAGTAGTAGTAGTAGTTGTTGTTGTTGTTGTTGTTGTTGTGGTGGTGGTGGTGGTGGTCGAAGTTGTCGTTGGAGTGGTCGGGTCTGAAAAAAAATATGCCAGGAATTTATAAAGCGACAGAAAGGAGGAAAAAGATATGATACAGTAGCCGTCAATTGAACACTATGTTGAACAGTTTCGTTTAAATACGTCGATGGATTAATTAATACAGATGGACAAATGAGAATAATACTTATATCAGCATTTTCTTTTCAATCACTAGTCTTTTCAAAAAGCCTATCAGCTACGAGCGTCAAAACTGAAAATCTAAATCGTTTAGTAAGCAAACAAGTCAACATGAATTTCGAATTATGAGTGACTTACTGATGGTTACTCCAGGTTTAAGTTTTGTACACTGTTTGTCGTATGTTATTGGGCCTGCAAGTACACGCAAATATTGGATAACTTTTGTCATTCCCACAGAATGCAATAAAGCCTTTGGTTATTAATAAATCAAAGAACGAACAATAGTATTTTTTCTGTGTATTTTTTATCACAAAATTATTGTTATTTCAACCCAGACTTGCCTGCGCAATCCGCTCACTCTGACCAGACTTTGGCCTCGTTTTCACTGACAACGGCTATTTGGGCTTCGTTCTCGCGTTTCTATGCCCCTTTTTTATTTGTGAAAAAAAATGAATCAATGTCTTTTTTCTTCTTATATGTGACCCGTCACGCTAAAAGGGATCTTATCAAATGTATGAAAAATATCGATCCTAGTCAGTCTGCAAAAATCGCGCATCCAGACTAGGACCGACGCTTTTCACTTTTATGTATTTTTTTTTAAATCCGGAATGTTTTCCATGTCTTACCATGTGTTCATTTTTCGCATATGGGATCTGTTTGAACTTTGGTGAGTCTGACGAGTTTGTCAAAATTTGGATTTTTGGAGTTCGGATAAGGTCCCTTTTAGCGTGACGGGTCACGCATGTATAACCTTTCTTTGTGCATTAATATTGATTCTTGCTTTTTAAAGCAACTTGCCCTTTCCAAAAACAGCAGCAGTTTTGACCGAAAGAAAGTTAACTTGTTGTAGACAACAAAACATGTTACTGAATTTCTTAACACATACATGTAATAACATGCAAATCGTGTAGAAAAAAGGGTTATTTTTCTGCAATGTGTTTCTAATTCATTGTCCTATAGGGACGTAGAACCCACGGTTTGTTGGGGGGGGGGGGGATGTTTACTATCACTGTTGAACGCAGAACAAACATAAAGCAAACAAACCTTTTGGTCGAGCCTTTGAGCATGCTTCTGTTTGGACATGATAATCATTCTTCACGAACACAATCTACAAAATATGAAACTAATGTATCATTTTTATTCAACTTCATATGTCTCGAAATTGTCATCTGGAACATCTTTGACTTCAGACGAATCTAGATGTTAGCTGTCTGGGTTAAAGAGACACAAACTAATAAACCAAAAGTTGAAGAGTATTAAGTAAAGTGAAGATATTATAGAGGGAAACTATAACGCCAGAAAAAAAACTGCGCCAAAAAGGGCTTTCACGAATGCCAGAAAACCATCAGCGTACAAGTAGGGGAGACCGGGGCTAGTCCGCCCTCGGGGCATGTTCGGCCAGTGTCTCTGTAGAGCCTCTCGACAGAGATAGAGAGCCCGGAATCAGATTGTAATGTAACTTATGACGAAAGCTGTTCGCAGAAAGTTTTTGGTCGCATTGAAAAGACAAGCATAGAAATTAGAACACATTTCTTATTTTTTGACACCATCAGTAAATTTTCCACTTTTGAATAAATTTTCATTTATAGTAAAATGTGCCATGAATCAGATTTCTTTTTTGTATAGTTACATGTATGAAGACAATCATGTTCTCTTTCAGATTGAAACTTAAGATGACAGTTTCATTTCATCTATAAGAAGATGTAACGTGATGTTTCGATGAGGTCTTCTACTTTCTACGATAGAAAGTATGTAGCGGAAATGAGTCACCTGTGTCATAAAAGAGCATTCGTGAATGCCAGCAAACCACCCGGGTGGTTCTACCACGGCTCCTTCCCGGTAAATACATCGATCATCGTCATTATCCGCCTACAAGTATGCAAACGGTGGTTAGATTCGTGTTTACTACATATCTTCGCTTTTCAACAAAAAACCTCGTAACTGCAGCTTTTTTAAGCTGCAGTTTCGAGGATTTCATTGAAAAGACTCGATATGCCTACATGTGTCATTAAAGAGCTTTCGTGAATGCCAGAAAACCATCTGGGCGGTTCTATTACGCCTTCTTCCCGGTAAATACATCGATTATTGTCATTATCCGCGTACAAGTATGCTGACGGTGTTTAGATGTGAGTAACGACATATCGTCGCTTTTCAACAAAAACCTCGTAACTGCAGCTTACATCAAGCTGGAAGTACGAGATTTTGCAATAACACCGACGATATGCATACCTGCGTCATAAAAGAGCTTTCGTGAATACCAGCAAACCACCCGGGTGGTTCTATCACGCCTTCTTCCCGGTAAATACATCGATCATCGTCATTATCCGGGTACATATATGCTGAGGGTGGTTAGATGCACGTTAACTAAATATCGTCGATTTTCAAGAAAATTCTCGTAACTGCAGCTTGATGTAAGCTGCAGTTACGAGGTTTTTGTTGAAAAGCCTCGATATACCTAACTGTGTCATAAAAAAGCTTTCATGGATACCAGCAAACCACCCGGGCGGTCCCATCACGCCTTCTTCCCGGTAAATACATCGATCATCGTTATTATCCGCGTACAAGTATGATGACGGTGGTTAGATGCGCGTAATTACATATCGTCGATTTTCAACAAAATCCTTGTAACTTCAGCTTGTTTGAAGCTGCAGTTACGAGGATTTCGTTGAAAAGCGATGATATGCCTACCTGCGTCATAAAGGGGCTTTCGTGAATTCCAGCAAACCATCCGGCAGGTTCTATCACGCCTTGTTCCCGGTAAATACATCGATCATCATCATTATCCGCGTACACCCATGCTGACTGTGGTAAGATGCGCGTTAACTACATATCGCCGCTTTTCAACAACATCAACAACAACAAAAAAAAAAACCTAGTAACTACAGCTTACATAAAGCTTGAGCTATGAGATTTTACAATAACACCGACGATGTGCCTATACCTGTGTCATAAAGGAGCTTTCGTGAATGCCAAAAAACCCTCCGGGTGGTTCTATCACGTCTTCTTCCAGGTAAATACATCGATCATCGTTATTATCCGCGTAAGTATGCTGAGGGTGGTTGATTGTAATTAGGATATCATCGCTTTTCTTCGAAAACTTTGTAATTGGGGCTAGTTTAAAGCTTCAATTACGAGATTTGTGTTGAAAATAGATGCGTGTTTTAAACTACACATGCCTACCTGTGTCATGAAATAGCTTTCATGGATACCAGCAAACCATCCGGGTGGTTCAACCACACCTTCCTCTCTATAAATACACCGTTCATCGTCATTGTCCGCGTACAAGTATGCAGAGGGTGGCTGGTTGTAGTTGGGGCAGGGGAACAGCTCCCGCTCCGCGTGTTTGTTACAGATGCATGTGTTGGCAGAAACATTGTGGAAACAAAATAGGAGCAACGTGACTAAATATGGCAATGCTTTCATGATATCTCTGTAAAAAATTGACACGAATAAAATATAATTATAGACTATATGAGAGACTCCAATTTGAGTACAAATCGCAAGGGCGGATCCAGGATTGTTTTCCAGTGGGTCCAAGCCCAAATTATGGTTTAAAATGTAGTAAATATGTGACGTTACACTAAATTTATAGTCAAAATTTAATTTTCGGCCAATGCCAGGGGGTCCGGACCCCCCGACCCCCTCTAGATCCACCCATGAATCTTACGTTATATTTGTTCATTACAGGCCCGTAGGAAGCAATTTCATATTGTGTGGGCTGAAGACCCTGTGTCAGAATATTGGGAGGGAGGGCTTAATTGGATTTCCCCTAAGTTTTCAGTGTTTTAATAGAAATATTCCGCATTTTTGGCCATCATTGGGGGGCTAAGACCCCCTAGCCCCCTATTCCTACGGGCCTGCATTAAGGTTTTGCTTGATACCTTAGATATCGATAACATAAATAATATCTGTCCACTTTTGAGTCATTACAAAATGGCAAATATTACTTACTAAATTAAAGATGTTGCAAACGACAATTCAAAAAAATGTTTTTCATAGTAATTTTGTCTGTCTTTTTGCGTGCATAATACAGTCGACACTCGTTATCTCGACATCGGATTAGTCGAATTTTCGCTGAAGTCGAAATTCAAATCTGGTCCCGTCCTCATCTATTGACATATTTTTTTCAAAACAAAATAGTTTCGAACTGAATATAGCCATTGATATATAGTAGGAAAAGGATAGAAATTGCTCGACAATTTCTTTCCTTTTCCTACTATATTTCAATAATATTCGTACTTGATAAGTTTCAAAAACGGTCAAATATCAAATATCTCGAAGCCGAACAAAATAGGATGAGTCGAACTCCGGATATGTCGAGGTATTTTGACGGCCCCCCGACTTCGACACAACGAGTGTCGACTGTATGATTGTGTAAGATGAAAAAAATTGCTTACAGCATTTAGAAACTATATTGAGAGGTTTCAAATTATTACGTGGAATGGGATTTATTTCTATAACAAGAGCTGATCTTGCGGGGGAGCGGGGTTGACGTGGGAATGAAGTTCTCCATGATGGGAAATATTACAGAAAAGGGAGAAAATACTGATTGGTTATCAAAATTTTCTTCCATGTCTTCAATATTTGAAACAAGAGGACCATGATGGTCCTAAATCGCTCACCTGAATCAAGATGACAAGAGTGATAATGGCAATTTTGTCAAATTCAAAGGCATGAATCTTATAAGGACTTTCTGTTTGGAAACAATTAAGAAATAATTTTGTTCCAATCGATCCTGTAAGGTTGGGTATGAATTAGCACAATTGTTGAGTTAGTTAATTTTCAACAATTATTTCATGATTTCGCAATATACAACATAGGGCTAATTTTCAAAGCATACTGATCTGTTAGAGATCGATCATTTATGATAGGCTCAATTAACAAGATTTTGTCTGTGATTGATAGAATTTAGTGAAAGATTACCATCTGATAAGCTAAAGCTAATCCCTTAGTTGTTTACATAAGATAAACATGGGGCCAGCCTGAGAGCAACAGATAAGGGAAATAGAAAATTGGCCCAATGGTTGATTTTTAAAGAATTTTCTTATGATTTCTCTAAGTCTGATAAGCCCTTCCTCCCTGCCATGCCCACATTTTTTGACCAATGGAAAAATTTGTGAACACATTTTGAAAAGAGTAACTCAAGGAACATTCCAGTAAAGTCTGGTTCAATTGTGCACAATGGTTAATTTTTAAAGAATTTTCTTATGATTTCTTTAAGTCCGATAAGCCCCTTCCTCCCTGCCACACCCACATTTTTTGACCAATGGAAAAATTTGTGAACACATTTTGAAAAGAGTAACTCAAGGAACCTTCCAGTAAAGTCTGGTTCAATTGTGCACAATGGTTGATTTTTAAAGAATTTTCTTATGATTTCTTTAAGTCTAATAAACCCCTTTCTCCCTGCCACAGTCACAGTTTTTTACAAATGAAAAAAACTGTGAATAAATTTTGAAAAGAGAGACTCAAAGAACATTCCTGCAAAGTCTGCTTAAAATTGGCCCATTGGTTGATTTTTAAAGAATTTTCTTATGATTTCTCAAAGTCTGATAAGCCCCTTTCTTCCTGCCAAGGCCACAATTTTTTACAAATAAAAAGATTTGTGGTCAAATTTTGACAAGAATGACTCAAGGCACATTCCTGCAAGGTCTGGTTCAAATTGGCCCAATGGTTGATTTTTAAAGAATTTTCTTATGATTTCTCTAAGTCTAATAAGCCCCTTTATCCCTGCCACGGCCATGTTTTTTTTTTTCAAATGTAAAATTTCTGAACAAATTTTGAAAAGAATGACTTAAGGCACATTCCTGCCAAGTATGGTTAAAATTGGCCCAATGGTTGATTTTTAAAGAATTTTCTTATGATTTCTCCAAGTCTGATAAGCCCCTTTTTCCCTGCCACGGCCACAATTTTTGACAAATGAAAAAATTTGTGAACAAATTTTGACAAGAATGACTCAAGGCACATTCCTGCAAAGTATGGTTCAAATTGGCCCAATGGTTGATTTTTAAAGAATTTTCTAATGATTTCTCTAAGTCTAATAAGCCCCTTTCTCCCTGCCACAGCCACATTTTTTGACAAATATAAAAATTTGTGAACAAATTTTGAAAAGAGTGACTCAAGGAATATTCCTGCCGAGTTTGGTTCAATTGGGCCCAATGGTTGATTTTTAAAGAATTTTCTTATGATTTCTAGTCTGATAAGCCCCTTTTGGCCTGCCATGCCCACATTTTCTGACAAATCAAAAATTCACGAACAAGTTTTAAAAAGTGTCACACAAGGAACATTCCTGCCAAGTTTGGTCAAAATTGGTCCAATGGTTTAGGAGGAGAAGATGTTGAAAGAAATTGTGAACGGACGGACAGATGGACGGACGGACGGACGACGGACAAAAAGCGACCACAATAGCTCACCTTGAGCACTTCGTGCTCAGGTGAGCTAAAAAAGCTTTAAATAACAATTAGCCTATGTCTCTGAACGAAAGTCATTGTTTGGAAATGGGCTGAGAAGACATTAAAACATAGCCTACCGTTCTTTAAGTCCTTTATAAGATATACATGTATGTATTCTTATCTCTTTCGATTTGCTCTAGAGGAGTAATTTTTAAGGGGACAGTCGAATTACAAAAACACAACTGGCCAAAATAGAACTAGATCTATAAAGCATCATCCTTTGCAGTTTTGGCAAGCAGCATCTATAGAATGCGATTGGCCTGGTCTTCCACGTATGATGTGCTACCTTTCTGTGTTACATGTAAATATTTAACCCATTATCAGACGTCAGAATTTTTAGACTGATCCAATGTGAAATGTGTTACAGACAATTTCAAGTGCAAGAGTTTTAACATAATTTTGGAGTTTCCGTGTAAAAAATATTGCGGGAAATGAAGACATTGCTTGTTGCTACACGCAATGTCTTCATTTTCCACATTGTTTTGAACAGTCATTATCTTGTGGGCAGTCTATAGGAGCCATTGTATAGGTATGGGGGCGCTTCGAAACAGGTCCTTGTATTATTTGACACTATTGCGGATCTAGAACTGATCCTACATAATTATATTAAGTCTGATCACACTCCAAGTTGACCAGTTTCTATGTATACATAGGTAACGAAGAAGCTATTTTAAGCGAATGACACCAATCTTGATTAGAATGCACAAAGGCTTAGGCTGAACGGCATTCTTATTGCTCTAAAATGTTATAAGGGCCCTTTCCAAGAACCTGGCACAATGTAAAGAAGGTCCATCATAATTGTGGAATCATTTCGGTAAATACGGAAGCGTTTCGGTCAAGATAAGCTTGTCCCAAATGTAGGTTCTTGACAGATCCTATTTGATTGACATCCACAGTATAAAGTAAGGCTATCTTTACTGTCCTATTCAGGTCACGCGTTCACATATTTAGGCTTATTCCCAAACAAAACCTAGCTTTGACGTGACTGACAGAAAAGGCTTGAAAAAAGCATCTTCTCGTACTTTTGTCTCAATATTTTCTATGCTTTATTGTTCGCAAATCATATGCTCTACAGTGGCGGATCCAGAGGGGGTTCGGGGGTTCAAACGAACCCCCCTCTGTAGCCCGATTATTTCATTTTCATGCAGAAATTCAGTCAAAATTGTGTAATACTTAAAAAACGAACCCCCCTCACAAAAATCCTGGATCCGCCACTGCTCTACTAAGCCATTGATGTAACCTTCAGCAGCTTTTAGACAAGAACAGCTCATATTTTCCCATTTCAAAAAGGTTTTGTGTTCTGTTTAGTGTTTACTATACCTTTAAAACGGATCGAAACGATTAAAAGTAGGTTTGGTTTATTGGGTGTTTACGCCGTTTTCTGCTAAGATCATATAGCACGGCTGAAGCACCTAACCATGGATTCATGTCATTTCTCATACCAGTACTACCAGCACTACATTATTCATTGGAGATTTTCTGCATTTTGTAGTGGTCGTTGAACATTATCGTGAATCCCCGCTATGATCTCCATGATAGCGAAAATATACCAATCCGAAAGATGATATCGTCCGTGTTATTGCAAAACCTCGAAACTCCAGTTTAAATCAAACTGGAGTTACGAGCTTTTGAAATAACGCTGATGATATAATTCTGAAACCTAAACATGTTTGATATGCGCAATGTCAAATACCAGTAGTAACATTATGTGAAAATTTCACCCGAATTTCATTCATATATGTCGTTATTTGGGCAAGGTTTGAACGAGCGTATGAACGTACCCAGTTGCGTACGCACATGTGGACAGAAGAGAAGATGACTCAAATATAAGTCGACCTTCGGCGGCATATAAGACAAGAGGGCCAGAATGGCCCTATATCGCTCACCTGAAAGAAGTTTAAGACAAAGAGTCACCCAAGGAACATTTCTGCCAAGTGTGGTTCAAATTGGGCCAATGGTTGATTTTTAAAGAATTTTCTTAGAATTTTTCTAAGTCCAATAAGTCACGCCCTGCCAAACCCACTTTTTCAGACGAAACAAAAATTCACATTTTTTTAAAGAGTCACCAAAGGAACATTTCTGCCAAATTTGGTTCAAATTGGGCCAATGATTGATTTTTAAAGAATTTTCTTATGATTTCTCCAAGTCTGATAAGTGCTGACCTGCCATGCCCACAATTTTGGACGAATAAAAAATCCGCGAACAAATCTTGAGAAGGGTCACCTAAGGAACATTCCTGCCAAATTTGGTTCTAATTGGCCCAATGGTTAAGGAGAAGAAGATTTTTGAAGAATTTTTTAACAATTTCTCTTGGTTAGATAAGCCCCACCCTGCCACACCAACATTTTTTGACGAAACTATTAATTTATGAACAAATGTTGAAAAGTGTCACTCAAGAAACAATTCTGCAAAGTTTGGTTCAAATTGGCACATTGGTTGATTTTTAAAGAATTTTCTTAGGATTTCTCTATGGCCGAAAAGCCCCTTCCTCCCTGCCACACCCTCATTTTTTGACAAATGTAAAAAATTGTGGATCAATTTTGAAAAGAGAGACTCAAAGAACATTCCTGCAAAGTCTGCTTCAAATTAGCCCAATGATTAATTTTTAAAGAATTTTCTTATGATTTCTTTAAGTCTGATAAGCCCCTTTCTCCCTGCCACGGCCACAACTTTTTACAAATGAAAATATTTGTGAACAAATTTTAAAAAGAAAGTCTTAAGGCACATCCCTACAAATTCTGGTTCAAATTGGCCCAATGGTTGATTTTTAAAGAATTTTCTTATGATTTATCTAAGTCTGATAAGCCCCTTTCTCCCGGCCACGGCCACGTTTTTTGACGAACCAAAAATCTGCAAACAAGTTTTGAGAAGGGTCACTCAAGGAACAATTCTGCCAAGTTTGGTTCAAATTGGCCCAATGGTTGATTTTTAAAGAATTTTCTTATGATTTCTCTAAGTCTGATAAGCCCCTTTCTCCCTGCCACGGCCACGTTTTTTGACAAATCAAAAATCTGCGAACAAATTTTAAGAAGGGTCACTCAAGGAACAATTCTGTCAAGTTTGGTTCAAATTGGCCCAATGGTTGATTTTTAAAGAATTTTCTTATGATTTCTCTAAGTCTGATAAGCCCCTTTCTCCCTGCCACGGCCACGTTTTTTGACAAATCAAAAATCTGCGAACAAATTTTAAGAAGGGTCACTCAAGGAACAATTCTGCCAAGTTTGGTTCAAATTGGCCCAATGGTTGATTTTTAAAGAATTTTCTTATGATATCTCTAAGTCTGATAAGCCCCTTTCTCCCTGCCACAGCCACATTTTTTTACGAATCAAAAATCTGCGAACAAGTTTTGAGAAGGGTCACTCAAGGAACAGTTCTGCCAAGTTTGGATCAAATTGGCCCAATGGTTGATTTTTAAAGAATTTTCTTAGGATTTCTCTAAGTCCAATAAGTCACGCCCTGCCAAACCCACTTTTTCAGACGAAACAAAAATTCACATTTTTTTAAAGAGTCACCAAAGGAACATTTCTGCCAAATTTGGTTCAAATTGGGCCAATGATTGATTTTTAAAGAATTTTCTTATGATTTCTCCAAGTCTGATAAGTGCTGACCTGCCATGCCCACAATTTTGGACGAATAAAAAATCCGCGAACAAATCTTGAGAAGGGTCACCTAAGGAACATTCCTGCCAAATTTGGTTCTAATTGGCCCAATGGTTAAGGAGAAGAAGATTTTTGAAGAATTTTTTAACAATTTCTCTTGGTTAGATAAGCCCCACCCTGCCACACCAACATTTTTTGACGAAACTATTAATTTATGAACAAATGTTGAAAAGTGTCACTCAAGAAACAATTCTGCAAAGTTTGGTTCAAATTGGCACATTGGTTGATTTTTAAAGAATTTTCTTAGGATTTCTCTATGGCCGAAAAGCCCCTTCCTCCCTGCCACACCCTCATTTTTTGACAAATGTAAAAAATTGTGGATCAATTTTGAAAAGAGAGACTCAAAGAACATTCCTGCAAAGTCTGCTTCAAATTAGCCCAATGATTAATTTTTAAAGAATTTTCTTATGATTTCTTTAAGTCTGATAAGCCCCTTTCTCCCTGCCACGGCCACAACTTTTTACAAATGAAAATATTTGTGAACAAATTTTAAAAAGAAAGTCTTAAGGCACATCCCTACAAATTCTGGTTCAAATTGGCCCAATGGTTGATTTTTAAAGAATTTTCTTATGATTTATCTAAGTCTGATAAGCCCCTTTCTCCCTGCCACGGCCACGTTTTTTGACGAACCAAAAATCTGCAAACAAGTTTTGAGAAGGGTCACTCAAGGAACAATTCTGCCAAGTTTGGTTCAAATTGGCCCAATGGTTGATTTTTAAAGAATTTTCTTATGATTTCTCTAAGTCTGATAAGCCCCTTTCTCCCTGCCACGGCCACGTTTTTTGACAAATCAAAAATCTGCGAACAAATTTTAAGAAGGGTCACTCAAGGAACAATTCTGTCAAGTTTGGTTCAAATTGGCCCAATGGTTGATTTTTAAAGAATTTTCTTATGATTTCTCTAAGTCTGATAAGCCCCTTTCTCCCTGCCACGGCCACGTTTTTTGACAAATCAAAAATCTGCGAACAAATTTTAAGAAGGGTCACTCAAGGAACAATTCTGCCAAGTTTGGTTCAAATTGGCCCAATGGTTGATTTTTAAAGAATTTTCTTATGATTTCTCTAAGTCTGATAAGCCCCTTTCTCCCTGCCACAGCCACATTTTTTTACGAATCAAAAATCTGCGAACAAGTTTTGAGAAGGGTCACTCAAGGAACAGTTCTGCCAAGTTTGGATCAAATTGGCCCAATGGTTGATTTTTAAAGAATTTTCTTAGGATTTCTCTAAGTCCAATAAGCCCCGCCCTGCCACGCCCACATTTTTTGACGAATCAAAAATTGCGAACAAATTTTGAGAAGGGTCACTCAAGGAACATTCCTGCCAAGTTTGGTCAAAATTGGCCTGTTGGTTTTGGAGAAGAAGATGTTTGAAGAAATTATTGACGGACGGACAGACGGACGGTGAGTGACCACAAAAGCTCACCTCGAGCACTTTGTGCTCAGGTGAGCTAAAAAGAATCGAATAATTTGAGTCTTAATCATGACATTTAATTCCAAATAAATATGGAAATATAAAGCTACATGTATAATATCACAGTCAATAACAAGACGGAGTTTGTTGCTTATTCATATCTCAAGCTGAAGTCTATCCTAAAAAGACGTGGCTTTAACCCATTTCCAAACGACAAAATTTTAGAGTGATCCACTTCACAAACTGCCACAAATGACAAAATAGATGTTATTAAAAATAGGATTTGTGTAAAATATGCACGGAAAATATTGAGACAAAAGGAGAAACTGCTTATCATAAGCAGTTTCTTCTTTTGTTTCAATGTTTTCCTAAGCCTATTCTATCAGGGACGTCAAAACACAGGTCTTGTTTGGGAAAGGGTTAACATTTCTACATTTGAGAAAACAATGAGACAAAGACGAAAAAGCTGCTAACTAAAATTTCATATTCATGTACTAATGAAACATGTGTAGAGCTGAAGTAACAATCAAAAGTATGGATTTAACCCTTTCCCAAACAAAACCTGGTTTTGAAGTCCCTATTAGAATAGGCTTGGGAAAACATTGAAACAAAAGAAGAAACTGCTGATAACCAGCAGTTTCTCCTTTTGTCTCAATATTTTCTTTGCCATATTTTACACAAATCCTATCTTTTACAACACCCATTTTGTCATTTGTAGTTGTTTTTGAAGTGGATCACCCTAAAATTTTGTCATTTGGGAAAGGGTCAAGGCAAATGGTACTCTAACCCCTTTCCAAAGAATCCCTGGTTTTGATGTCCTGACAAAGAACATTATGAAAACGTTGACAAAACAGCAAACTGTCCATAACAAACATTTGAATTTTTTTAGAAACTATAGTTTTGTCATCTGAAACCCTTTCCAATAACGGCTAGTTCTAGTTTTAGATATTGTTGTTTAGGACGGTGTTTTATGCTGCCAAAGAAACAAAAATAATTTTAACCAAAGTGTAATAGAAATCAAATTCTATGAGCATTGTGACAAGTTGAAAGTATGATTCCAATTAACTTTTGAAGAAAGTTTAGTAGATGTCACGAAAATGATGTCAGGAAATTCTAACAATTGCAATAATGGCAAGGATTTTCTTACTGTAGCCATGCTACTACTGCATAGAATGAACAAATCCATTAAATTCATATATAAACATTTTTGCAGTATGAACAAGGCCTAATTGTCATTACAAAATAATCCACATTCAAAACTTGTACATTGTTCACACACATATTCAAATGAGGTAATGGTTGATAAGACATTATGGCATCACTTAGTTTTATTGCTTATCTTTACGACAGTCAATCTCTAATGAGATTTATGCGATGTTGGAATTATTTGGGCGACATTATAAACACTCAGCGTTGGAACGTTCATAATATGTTCTACACGTAAAGAATATCAACGATGTTGCATGATAAATTCCAACTCATGTGAATCTCAGCAGGGTTTGACTACCTTAATTGGGAGTTTGTGCAAAACTACAATGATCAATCATATCTATGTATCGATCCTGGATGTTTTGTAAATCCTTACCATCCACTCAACAGTTGCTCTAATTTTGTAAGAGGGCTTTAGAAAACATTGTTGCCAGCATTTTCTCCTTTTACAACAATGTTTTGTTGCCTTATGATCAAGATTTTGTAGCTAATTGATGGGATCAACAGCTTTCAATATTTCAAAATTATATTTTGTTTTCAATTTTTAGATATATATTTAAATAAAAGTTTTGCATAACTCCAATAAAATTGCAACTTATGGGCTTAGCACAAACTAAAATTGTATTAGCAAAATGCATCAGTATGCACTTAAAATAGCTTTTGCGCTTAGCCTTAAACTTATTCAAGCTGTTAGAATAGAGTAAGATCAGGCTGCACATATGTGCAGGCTGATCTTGCTCTTTTCTGCCAGCCAAAGGACAAGAATATCCCAGGACCAGCAATAAAAGGGCTAATCAAGAACAATCATCATCGTTTTCGCCCTAGTATAGCCGCAATCCGTCTACGATTCTCAGCCAGAGATCCCCCTTGCCTATTCGACCCACCCCCACCACCACCACCCCCAACACTACGTATCGCACCACTACTTTCGCCACTAAACACCATATTATTATGATTCGTTATACGATATTCCTGCCGACCCAAGTTCGAGTATGTTCGTGAAGTCACAGGTCGTGACTGAGTCAGTGGTTGGGGTTCGGACACGGTTTTGCGTACAGACTGGTGACCAGAATTGTTTTGTTGTGTTTTGTTTTCCTCTGATCTTGCTGACAGAGCTGTCCCTTGTCTTGGTGTTGCACTCACGTAGCCACCTGAAGTGATAAATACCAATAATATGTGACTTGTGATCTGCCATATGGAATGGTATTATTAATCATTCCCAAACAACAAAATTGTGGACGAGTCCAATTGAAAGCAGCTGCAGATGATGTAATATATCATTGCTTTTCAACAAAAACCTCATAACTGCAGCTTGTTTTAAGCTGCAGTTACGAGGTTTTCATTGTTGATTTTGACTTTGAAAACACAAATAATATTGAAGCAAAAGGATTTAATCAAGACCTATAATTAGAGAGAGAAAATTGATTAACCCATTACCAAACGACGAAATTTTGAACGGTTTCAATTTCAAAGATGATGCAGACGACAATTTCAAGTGAATGAAACTTCAATTTTACTGGTCTTTCGTGATAGAAAACATTGTGGGAAATGAAGAAATTGCTTGTTACAAGCAATTGCTTCATTTTCCACAATGTTTTCCCAAACCATTTGCTTTAGGGGAGTCAAAAAGAGTCACTGTGTGGTAATGGGTTAATGTAACACAGACATATTCATTGCGAATTCTTTTCTTTGAATAATAGAATAATAAAGCTGCACTTCTGCTTATTTCAGAATTCAAATAAAACTTCAAAGTTATATTTTACTTCGTTATTTTTAAAGTGTTTTCTGCGTCTTTTCTTATTTTATTGTTACCTGTAACAATTTTCAATTTCCTTGAAAAAAATCTCAAATACAAATTTCATACAACTCAAACACCTTTTTTTTTTAATTAAGTCTTCCATATCAGAATGTAATTTCTCTCCTTTATAATTTCACCTTCTTAACCTAATTCCATTGGAAATAAATTTCACTAGACAATTGTAATTATTCAAATTGTGAAAAAAGGACTCAGATAAAGAAAACATGAGTGATGAATTATATATAAATCAATTTTTCTATCATATTTCTGACAAAACCTGTATTAGTAGCATCTCAATAAACCGTTTCTAATGAGAGTAAATTAAATTTTGCTTGAAAAGAGAAGCTTTCAAACAAAAACACTCCTTAAAAGACTGTCAGAAGACCATGATACGGAGAACAAAGTAAATAGGAAATGATAGGATAAGGAAAGAGTATTTTAAAAAGTGTAAGGTGTATGACTTTCCAGTTCCATAAATACACACCCTAACAAACCAAATTCATAGTGTGAAACTTAAGAAACATTACAAAACAACAAGGAAAAGACAGACCTATGCTTATCTAACTCTGTAACAAAATCCATGAACAAGAGCTGTCCGAAGACAGTGCGCTCGACTTTCTAAGTTACTTAGCATAAAGGGGGCATAACTCCAAATAGAGTGGTCCCAGGGTCATGGGCCCTGATAGTAAGGTGTGATGGTGAATAAGTATTCCAAGTTTGGGTTGAATCCCTTTGATAGTATGGGAGTTATTGATGTTTGAAAAAACTAACCTTTGTTGCAACGCCGACGCCGACGCCCGGGTGACAGTATAAGCAAGGGCGGATCCAGGATTTTTTTCCAGGGGGGTCCAAGCCCAAAAATTTTTCCAGGGGGGGTCCAAGCCCAAATTCTGACTTAAAATGTAGTAAATATGTAACTTTACACTAGATTTATATAGTCAAAATTCAATTTTTGGCCAATGCCAGGGGGGGTCCGGACCCCCCCGACCCCCCTCTAGATCCGCCCATGATAAGCTCTCATTTTCTTCGAAAGTCGAGCTAAAAATGAATTTGGATAGCTCCAAGTTGTCCAAAATAACAAAATAAACAAAAATATTGAGTACAGGAACACCTAGTTATCAACATTTTATTCCTTTCTCTCAATATTTTCTAAGGTCATTCTGCTAGGAACTTTAACTAGAACTGTCGCAAAGCGGACAAATACCCCTCCCACTAGCGCCTTGTCGCTGAAAAAGTACTGTACGTCAACCGGTTCTTGACTTAGAACACGGAAACGGATTTTAAACAAAGTCCGATTGTGACCTTGACCTTTGACCTTGGTGACCCAAAAACAACAGGGCACCTCCATGAGTCATGGGCAACAACTGTGTGAAGTTTCATGATCCTAGGTCAACCGGTTCTTGACTTAGAGCATGGAAATGGATTTTAAACAAAGTCCGATTGTGACCTTGACCTTTGACCTTGGTGACCCAAAAACTATAGGGCACCTCCTTGGGTCATGGGCAACATCTGTGTAAAGTTTCATGATCCTAGGTCAACCGATTCTTGATTTAGAGCACGGAAACGGAATTTAAACAAAATCTGATTGTGACCTTGACCTTTGACCTTGGTGACCGGAAAAACAATAGGGCACCCCCTTGGGTCATGGGCAACAACTGTGTAAAGTTTCATGATCATAGGTCAACCGGTTCTTGACTTAGAGCACGGAAATGGATTTTAAACAAAGTCCGATTTTGACCTTGACCTTTGACCTTGGTGACCCAAAAACGATAGGGCACCTCCTTGGGTCATGGGCAACATCTGTGTAAAGTTTCATGATCCTAGGTCGATCGGTTCTTGACTTAGAGCACGGAAACGGATTTTAAACAAAGTCCGATTGTGACCTTGACCTTTGACCTCGGTGACCCAAAAACGATAGGGCACCTCCTTGAGTCATAGCCAACATTTGTGTAAAGTTTCATGATCCTAGGTCAACCGGTTCTTGACTTAGAGCACAGAAACGGATTTTAAACAGTCAGATTGTGACCTTGACCTTTGACCTTGGTGACCCAAAAAAGTTAGGGCACCTCCTTGGGTCATGGGCAACAACTGTGTAAAGTTTCATGATCCTAGGTCAACCGGTTCTTGACTTAGAGCACGGAAACAGATTTTAAACAAAGTCCGATTGTGACCTTGACCTTTGACCTTGGTGACCCAAAAACAATAGGGCACCTCCTTGGGTCATGGGCAACATCAGTGTAAAGTTTCATGATCCTAGGTCAACTGGTTCTTGACTTAAAGCACGGAAACGGATGTTAAACAAAGTCCGATTGTGACCTTGACCTTTGACCTTGGTGACCCAAAAACAATAGGGCACCTCCTTGGGTCATGGGCAACATCTGTGTAAAGTTTAATGATCCTAGGTCAACCGGTTCTTGACTTAGAGCACCGAAACGGATTTTAAACAAAGTCCGATTGTGACCTTGACCTTTGACCTTGGTGACCCAAAAACAATAGGGCACCTCCTTGGGTCATGGGCAACAAGTGTGTAATGTTTCATGATCCTAGGTCAAACGGTTGTTGAGTTAGAGCACGGAAATGAAAAAGTCTACGGACGGATGGATGGACGACTGGACGGATGGACGGACGGACGGACGGACAGACAGACATGGTGAAACCAATATACCCCCCTCTACTTCGTAGGTGGGGGGTATAAAAACAAACATTGTTTCGAAAAGGGTATGGCAATTTTTATATAGATAACCAGAATGAGGAGAATATTTGCTATAAACCAAAATTAGGGAACAAGAACTAATAGAAGACATACTTTAACCCATTACTGCACTGTGATGTCTTTTGACTCACTCACAAGAAGACTTAGGAAAACTTTGTGGAAATTACAGAAATTACTTGTAACAAGCAATTTCTTCATTTCACACAATGCTTTCTACCACCCAGAAAGACAATAAAGATGTGAAATTGCATTCATTTGAAATTGTCATCTGCAACATCTTTTAAATTGGAAAAGTAAAAAATTTTGCCATCTGGTAATGAGTTAAGGAAGTGTGAGATAAGCTTAATGTAAGAATACATCTAATGGGGAAATGGAGGTAGGTGTAAGTAAAATGGTTGTGCATGCAAAAAGTTGAGTTTGGCCCTGGAAAAAGATCACTTTAAAATAGCATTAGTATTTGAGACTAAAATGTTTCCAGAACAGCCTGTGTCAAAAAGCATTCTAATAAGAATCCATGCTGCTGTCTAATGACGGTACAGGTAATGGAAAAGCTAGATCTGTGTTGGTCTCAATGCGAAAATGTCTTTTTGTCCCAAGTTCTGGCTCATTTTCATTTGCAGACTACTTTACCACTACCCTCTTAAACAAAAAACCTTGCAAAGAGTGAATCTGAACTTCCTACAAAGTGAGCTGCTTTAATAAAGTTGATTGAATGAAAACCAAACATGATCAATTCCATGTTTCAAAGAGTTTGTATAATTATCAAAGGAAAATATGGGATACCAGTAAAAATAACCCATAACCTAGTGTTTCTGATGCAGTTTTCTACTCACCATTTTCAAAGTCATGATCTAATAAAGGAGACAATGGATCATTCACTATGGAATAAGCAGCTTAACAAGAGCTGTCACTGTAAGATGACAATGCCCCCGACACCGCTTTGATTTTAAATTATGGCCAATCTATGTTCAAGGTCAAGGTCATCCAGGGGTCAAGGTCACCAAAGTATGTGCCTACTGAAAGGTAATGTACCAAGGAATGTTGTGGTAAAGTATGAAGCGAATATGTTAAGTAATAAGGAAGTTATGGCCAATGTTTAAGTTTTTGGATGGAATGACGGACAGATGGACGGACGGACAGACGGACGGACGGACAAGTCAAATTTATGATGCCTCCCTATCGGGGGCATAAAAAGGAATTGGTGGTTCATTTTTTAACTGGGGCTGTAATTAAATGTGATCAAATCACCATGCAATATTTTCCAGACTTTTTGTCATATTCACCATAATTTACCATCCCTGCACATTCTAACACAAAATTTTAACAAAAGTTTTTGCAGGGGAAGACTGATAAAGAACAACTGCAACAATAATTAACAAACTAAAATTAGAATATTAGCAGGGAAATTGGAAAAACAAGGTGCAAAATACCTATCAAATTATCAATCAGAACATTTGATATGATTATACACCAATTAAAACTTAGCAAAAGCTTAAAAAATACCCTAAAGTTTTTTTTTTTCTTCCGTCTCATCATTTTTTTTTTGTCTATTGGCTGCCAAAACCTATCATTTTTTAACCCTTTCACTGCCAAATATTGACCTTTGACACGTCCCTCGCCGCTGAATTAATTTAAAGAAATTTCTAAGAATCGATACCCTGTACACAAAATCATGCATAACTTTTGACTCATTGAATGGATTCCTTTCAAATTTTCAGGACATACATACAAATGCAGCACCTTTATGTTACCAAAATTTCAAAGTTATTTATGAAATGACAATATTTTTTTCTTTTTTATCTAACTCACATATTGTTACAATGAAGTAGAACAATGGAAAAAATTGGGTGAGCAAACCTTGACTACATATTTTCGTTGAAAGTATAATAATTTGATGGAACAGATTGTTGAATTGTCAACTAAACATAATTTCAAACTATGCCTTTTCCAGCATTTTTGGTGTCATTCATAGTGATATTTACAGCTTGTAGGCATAAATATCAAGTGTATGATCTAATGGCAGCCATATTGTTGTCTTTTGTCTTGGAAAATTCCACATAAAAATACCAAAAGCTTACCAATTGTAACACAAATTCTACTGTTTCACCTGTCAAACGCTAGTACTTTGATTACTAAAACGGTGCTATCAGGGGTTTCATTAAGAGGCGGGGGCTGGGGATTTCCCCTCCTACTTGACTTAATTTGAGCACAATCCCCCTGCTACTTTTGAAAATTTTGTATGGGGTTAATAGGGAATACAAAGAAAATCCCCCGCCTACTTTGGCATCTGGCCCAGGTGGCCAAAAAGTTATTGAAACCCCTGGCTATAAGAAAAAGAATGTGTGAAAACCACTTAGCTGTAAGAAATATTCACATATTTCACCCCCATAAATTTGTCGACTGAAGTTGCCTATGGCGGGGAACGGTAAAGCGACAAAATTCGACTATGGCAGTGAAAGAGTTAAAGTTCGGTCCAAGGTGTTTTATTAAGAACTAAGACCAAAAGATGGGCCTCTTTTAGCGTCCGGCTTTACTTTGATCAGAACGGTAAATTTTGTACCATATCAGTTCTAAATTTGATATTTTGCACCTTATTCATTTGTGGAGAGTTATAGAACTTGGTCAGTTTACCAGGGTCACTCTGTATATCAACATCATCATGAACTAGAAATACACAATTAAATGTATAATTTGTCATGCAAAAAGAGACCATCATGAAAGTGTACAAGAGTTGTCCGCTGACAACGTAGCTCACAGAGAGCTTGTCACAAAAAAAGCAGTCCAAGGTCAAAGTTCAAGGTCACTAGATCATTGTCTCAAGGTCAAGGTTATGGCATGAGGTATCCATATGTGAAATATCAAAGCTCTATCTATAATAGTGCATGTGATATAGACCAGGTGAAAGTTTTTTTAAAAGTAGGTCAAACTCTAAGGTCAAGGTCACTAGGTCAAAGATCATGGTCCCAAATGAAAGGTCTTGTCGAGAAGTAACCATGTGTGAAATATCAAGGCTGTATCTCTAATACTGCCTGAGATATAGGCTATGTCAAAGTTTTTGAAGAAGCGACGCCGACATTGACACGACACTAGGACTGTGACATTAGCTCCTCGGACATAAACCTGGCTCGCTAAAAAAAGTATCCACTCTATTCCATCAGCATTTACTGCACAGGAGAAATAGGCTCATAACTTTTTACACTAAGACATTCTGAATTTGATAATTTTTTACCTAACACATTTATGTTTATATTAAATTGCAACTTCTTAAATAGATCCAATCTCTTTTTTTTCCATAAGTTTACAGACTTCCTGAATGGTCTTCTCTGAATGACAGGTCCTTTTGAAATTGAGGAGTGCTAATCTGGGAAAGATTAGGATTTGCTAATAAAATATGTTCGTGAATCTAATCTGATAGAATAAAACTTCATGAAAAGAATAATTTGAAATGTTCTTATTTTCCCTATTAATTTGACTTTGTACAAGCATTGAAAAAAGGATAGCTATACAAATAACTTATATAATCATATTGATGAGAAAAAATACAGAGACGTAGGGTACATATCATTTTTTCTTGAGACTTATAATCAATCTAACTACATAACATTGTACATGATTAAGACTCAAGGAAGACTTTGTGCACTAAGCTATATAATATAAAGCTTTAAAACATGCTTCTAAATTGATCAACTCACCTCCTCCGTTTTGTTGATAGCCTAAAATCAAGGATAAGCAAAACAGTTAAGCATCATTAAAACAAAAACACATATTTAAAAGTGTTAGAAAACCAGCTAAATAAACAAACAAACAAAAATATGAAATATTTCTGATTTGGAGATAGAAAACTTCTCCAAATAAATACATAATACATCTTTTTATTTTTTTGTTATCTTTTTTAGCACAATATGTAATACATGAAACACAGCAATTTCAAATCTATGTTTTCCACCACAAAATTAATTGCACACATCAAAACCTAGCTGAAATCAGTTTAACATTTAAACAAACAGCATTTCAAAAACATTTTTTGTCAGACAAAAATGTGCATCAATCAAGCCTCGGCCCTTTGATGAATGTAACACATTCATGTTGAATATTTAACCCATTCCAAAGAAAGACCTGGTTTTGATGTCCAAAATAGAATTAGCTTAGGAAAACATTGAGGCAAAAGAAGAAAATGCTGACAGTCAGCATTTTCTCATTTTGCCTCATGTTTTCTATGCTATGTTGTATAATCTTTATCAACATCCATTTTGTCGTCTGAAGCAGCTTTGGAATAGGAAAACCCTAAAAATTTGTCATTAGGGAAAGAATAAAAGCCTCTGAGAACTACATGACAACTGTCTTGATTAGTAGTGTCAAAGGGTTAAATCAAAGGCAACAAATGTACCAACCTAAAGGTTTCTTGAGTAACAAAAGTTCCTCCTTAGCAGCACTTAAAGCTTCAGTCAACTCAAATCTTTCTTCACATTCTTTCTGAACTGTTTCTTGGAGATTCTTAACCTGCATTAAATGAAATGGAAAATTAACCTTTTACCACACAAAAAAATACAAATGAGTTGGCATATAAAGTTCCTCCTTAGCAGCTCTTAACCCATTCACAAATAATGACGCTTTTTGATACCCACAAAGTAAAGGATTGATTTTGGAATTTTTGGGGAAATACAGAAATTGTTTGTGACGGTGACAGGAAATTTCTTCTTTCCCACATTTTTTCTACCAAGGACATAAAAAATTGAAAATTTCATTAATTTGAAATTATAATCTTTAACATCTTGGACTTTGGACAGGTTAAAAATGTGGCCTTCTGGTAAAGTGAAAAGTAGAAAAGTATTCCACTTGGGATTTTTGCTCTAATTCTCTCTACATGCAAAACAAGGGCCGTCAGAGACGGACCATGCTCCCCGAAAAAGGCATTGTCACAATAAATGTATGCCATAGAGAGCACTTTATTATCAAGGGCATCTGATTTGCTACTCAAATATGAAATTTCATCAAATTCTGACCATTAGACTTCGAGAAATTAGAGAAAAACTGTATTTTACCTTAAGTCCCCTTTTCCCATGACGAGGCCTCAAATCCAAAGACTGTGAAAAGTACATCGGCATTTTGTCATAGAAAGTTCACATGGTAAGTTATGGAGAAATCACTTCGGGCGGACGGAATGACGGACGGACAGGACAGACGGACAGACAAAGCGGCTACTATATGCTCTCCCTACGAGGAGCATAATAAAAATATGACCTAAGGTGCAAGAATCTAAGTTAAGAGTTACCTCCTCTTGAAAGTTTTCGGTGGTTTGTTTTTGTTTATCCAGAACTTCTCTGGTCTCCTCTAATTCCTGGTGTGTTTCACGGAGCTGATGTTTTAACTTCATGACTAGATCTTCATTACCTACATCCAAACGAGCTGGAACACAGAGAAAATAACACTTAACCCTTTCCCAAATAAGGCACTCCTTTTAATGTTTTTTGAGAAAAACTTTGGTACTCTTTGAGTCAAAAGAAGAAAATACTGATCATAGGTTGTTTGAGAAAGGTCTAATAAAGCGTTGCAGATGAGAAATCAAATTCAACTCAAAGCAGTAAGTAATCACATGAATAGGAATAACTAGAACTGTCGCAAGGCGGACAAATATCCCCCACTAGCGCCTTGTCACTGAAAAATTGCTGTAGGTCAACCGGTTCTTGACTTAGAGCATGGAAACAGATTTTTAACAAAGTCCGTTTGTGACCTTGACCTTTGACTTTGTTGACCCAAAAACTATAGGGCACCTCCTTGGGGCATGGGCAACAACTGTGTAAAGTTTCATGATCCTAGGTCGACCAGTTGTTGACTTAGAGCACGGAAACGGATTTTAAACAAAGTCCGATTGTGACCTTAACCTTTGACCTTGGTGACCCCAAAACTATAGGGCACCTCCTTGGGGCATGGGCAACAACTGTGTAAAGTTTCATGATCCTAAGTCAACCGGTTCTTGACTTAGAGCATGGAAACGGATTTTAAACAAAGTCTGATTGTGACCTTGACCTTTGACCTTGGTGACCCCAAAACAATAGGGCACCTCCTTGGGTCATGGGCAACAACTGTGTAAAGTTTCATGATCCTAGGTCAACCGGTTCTTGACTTAGAGCACGGAAACGGATTTTAAACAAAGTCTGATTGTGACCTTGACCTTTGACCTTGGTTACCCCAAAACAATAGGGCACCTCCTTGGGTCATGGGCAACAACTGTGTAAAGTTTCATGATCCTAGGTCAACCGGTTCTTGACTTAGAACACGGAAATGGATTTTAAACAAAGTCCGATTGTGACCTTGACCTTTGACCTTGGTGACCCCAAAACAATAGGGCACCTCCTTGGGTCATGGGCAACAACTGTGTAAAGTTTCATGATCCTAGGTCAACCGGTTCTTGACTAAGAGCACGGAAACGGATTTTAAACGAAGTCCGATTGTGACCTTGACCTTTGACCTTGGTGACCCCAAAACAATAGGGCACCTCCTTGGGTCATGGGCAACAACTGTGTAAAGTTTCATGATCCTAGGTCAACCGGTTCTTGACTTAGAGCAAGGAAACAAAAAAGTCTACGGACGGACGGATGGACGACTGGACGGACGGACGGACAGACAGACATGGTGAAACCAATATACCCCCCTCTACTTTGTAGGTGGGGGGTATAAAAATTTACAGGGAAAGAGGAAATACTGATGATAAAGCCCTTTATTTTTATCCTAATCCTTAGATATGCAGCTTTATAAGTGTGTTGACTATGGACAATATCTTACACGATTTTGAGGGACACAGTCTGTATTTTATAAAAGCATAGATACTATTTTGTGATGGTTTAAAAGTGACTAACCTAATCTTGCTTCTAAATCTTTAATAATTTCTTTCAAGCTTGCAATCTCTTTCCTCAGTTCATCTTCAATCTCTTTAGATTTTCTCTTGTTTTCTGCCAGCTGCTCGTTCAAATCTGATATCTCTGCTTTGTAACGACTTTCTATAGAGGCAAGTTGGGCTCGTAGCTGAAATCATATCAATTCATCAATCCTTTCCCATTTAACCCATTACCAAACGACAAAATTATGGACTGTTCCAATTTAAAAGGTGTTGCAAATGACAATTTCAAGTTGAATACATTTGAAAACTCTCTATTTCCGGTTAGAAATTATTGTGAAAAATGAAGAAATTGCTTGTCACAAGCAATTTCTTCATTTTCCACAATAATTTCCCAAGCCTTTTCCTGTGAAGGAGTCAAAAGGTGTCAGTGTGCAGTAATGGGCTACACCTTTCCAGTTTACACTGTATGATGCATCTAAAAGATAAAGACTTGGAAAACAAAACGGTAAATAAAGAAATTGCTTGTAACAAGCAATTTCTTCATTTCCTGCAATGTTTCCTTTCAAGAAATAAGAAATTTGTTAGAATTCATTTACACTCTTACTTGATATTGATGTCTGCAAAATCTTTGAATTTTCACCAACCTAAAATTTTGCCCTTTCATGATAGATTAGCCTTCTCCAGAGCAACGATAGCTTAAGACTGGTCAAAGACAATAAAGAAAATGGTGCTGAAAATTAGCCATCCCAAATATCTTTCAACGCATCTTCATCTTCTTCCTTATGATAGTTTATATCTTTACAAAGTCTGATTAATGGTCAGCAAGTTGAAGAAATTCTCCTTCATTTTCAATATTTATGCATAATATTGTAAACAAAACCGATTTTTATCAACATCACTTTATGGTGTGCATACAATTTTAACCCATTACCATGCCGCAAAATTCTAGACTTGTCCAAATTCAGAAAATGCTGCAGACAACAATTTCAAGTTGATGAAATTCTAAAAATCTTTCCATTTTGGGTTAGAAAACATTGTGGAAAATGAAGAAATTGCTTGTCACAAGCAATTTCTTCATTTTCCACAATGTTTTCCAAGGCCTTTTGATGTGAGGGAGTAAAAAGGCGTCACTGTACAGTAATGGATTAATCACTCTGAATTTTTGCCATCTGGGCAATGCTGAATGTCTAAGTCACTTAACTCACCTTTTCTTCAGATCCCTGACTCTCCATTTGATATTTCTTCATAAGTTCTCTATATTTACCCTTCTCTATCTCTAACTCCTAAAATACAAATAATTGATTACTTGCATTATACACATATATTACAATTGTTTCAAGTAATGGACAAACAATCCTCAATTTTGTTTTCTAATTAAACCCTTCCCTAACAACAAATTTTTGGGTGGTCTGATCTTATAGTAGCTACAGTCAAGAACATGCTTGTTGATCGAGATGAAATTTGTTAATAATGTAGTGCAGAAAATATTGAGACAAAAGAAGAAAATGCATTTTTTCTTTTATCTCGATGTTTTCCCAGACTTTTTCTATTAGGGACATAAAAAAAACAGATCTTCCTTGGGAAAATTTAAAGTACAGTAAAGAACTTCATGAAATTGACATTCATTCTAATCCATTCTGCTCAAAATAGTTCAACCCGCTTTCAATCATTTTGGTCATTCAAGACATTCAAAACAAGTATTCTGAGAAACATGTCTCAACAGATCAGATTGATTTTTGTGTAACTTTTTTTTGGGGGGATGGGAGGTGGGGGGTGGGGGTAAATTAGGAAGTGTAAAGTCCCTTGTTACAATATCCATTTAACCATGTTTGTATTTTTATTCAAGCTCGTATTAAGCTCAAATGTGCTTCTCAGCATAGAAAACCACTTTTCCACACTAAGTTTAATTAAATTCCATACCATAACAAAGCTTTCTTTCAACCTTGTTTCCAACTGCTCTAGCTCTCTTTTGTGTCTCTCTTTTTCTTTCTGTATAGCTGCCTCTAACTATGAAGATAAATTGATAAAATTGTCATAAAATCACTTCTTAACAAACCAATATTCAAGCAAATTCAGCATTTTCCCAAAGAACAAGTAGTAAAGAAATGCTGCAAATTTATCGACAAATGTAGCAATTATAGACAAAACAAAGTGGTGAATAAAAGATTAAATAAGCCAGGATCTGGAAAAAGGTCCCAGGTTAGGGCATATAAATAAAACATGGATCCAGATCAGCCTGTGCATACACACAGTCTGGTCCAGATCCATATTGTTCTCCAACAGCTTCTTTATGACAAGTTGAAAAAATTGTGAGTTATCAGATTGGCTCCATTTTAGACAACATTTCACGGCAGGCTCATCTCGAAGCTAGATTTTCAAAACTGCTATAAGGGCCCATTTTCCAGATTCGGGCTCATTTGTTTTCTTGTTGATTCTGTTATGTTACCCTATATAGAATAAAAACCCCCATTTCAAAAATTTGATTTTGGAAGCTCTGATCTTATTTGCTCTGATCTTATTTCAAAATGAAAACAAGAGGAAAGCGTGCATTATTATCAAATAGTTCATATAGACGACTTTCACTTATGTTTTAGTCTGTACCCGCAGATTACACTTCCGGAGGTAAAGACGATGAGTTGATGGGAAATAAACATTGTATACATGAAAATTATTACTAAAAATAGTCAAAAACCGACATTATCAAAACGAGGCTCCCTATACATGTGGAGAAAACAATTAGGATGCATGTGCATTCAATATACAGCGATAAAGAGAATGTGCATTCAACATTAAAACGCTTTGGGTTCGAGAGTATTGTTACCAAAACGCTTTGGGATTGAGAGTATGTTACTAAAAATAGCAAATACTAAACGTTTGAGTGGCGTTCTAAGACTCTATTGGATGAAATAACTTTATTGACGGAATTTCAAAGGCACAGTGTCTTGAAATTGTTGACTATTATTAGACAGCTCTACTAACTAATTATCAGCATTTTCTCCATTTCCCTCCATGCATTTACCTTTACCGGCATGGTACATGTATACTAGTATTTGCTTGCAACATGAATTTGTTGTGAATGCAACAGCTTTTTAATTTGGGTCAGATGAAAAATCATATTGATTAGATGATTAGACAAAAGCAAAGGTGATGTGTAGCACAAAAGATGGTGAAGATGTTGTGAACAAATACATACACTTAACCCTTTTACATAAAAGTGACATTTTTATACCTCTCTGGTAAAAAAAATCTTGGGTAAACATTGATTCAAAAGAAGAAAATGCTAGTAGTCAACATTTTCTCCTTTCTGGATAAATATTTTCCTACATATTATTTACAAAAATCATATCATACTACACATTGACTAAGTGGTTTGCAGCAACTTTCGAATTTGAACAGTCTTAACCCATTACCTCCCAGTGACTCCTTTTGACTCCCTACAAAGTAATGGCTATGGAGAACATCGTGGAAAATGAAGAAATTGCTTGAGACAAGCAATTTCTTCATTTCCCAAAATGTTTTACATCCAAAAAGACCTAAAAATTACATTCACTTGAAATTGTCCTCTGCAGGACCTTCCAAACTGCACCGCCCTAAAATTTTGTCGTTTGGTAATGGGTTAATTGTAGCCGATTTGGAAAGGGTTAAATATAACTTATAACAAATATACCACCTTTTCATGCCAGGAGTCCGCCTCAGCCAGTTTCTCTTTAAAGCTCTCTCGTAACTGTTCTATTCTGTTCTGATGTGACGTGATCATTGCCTCTCTATGTAAAACATGCAAACAATGAAGGAATAAATACAACAGCAAATAAAATGGGGAAAACAACATTATTGCACATGCAGAAGTTATTTACATGTCTAATTTCAAAATCTGAAATTTATAATTACTGATGATCCCTATCTCAAACAAAACCTGGTTTTGATGTCCCTTATAAAGGGCTTGGAAAAACATTGAGGCCAAAGAATTAATTTTTTAATTGGGTTTAAAGCTGTTTTCAACTGCAAGCACCTAACCGTGGATTCCTGGTATTTCTATCAACAGTACCACCACAATATCCAAACAGAGCCTCCAGCTGCTCTCTTTTACATAGCCGATCCATACCCAATGGTGATAGACAAATGACTTAGGTCAAATGTCAGAATGACTGGCCGAACCAAGGTTAGAATTCGCGACCCCTGGATAGACAGACAACAACATCACCGACTGAGCTGAGGTCAAAGAAGAAAGTGTTGAAATGCTGATAATTTGGGAAAGGGATCTAGATAATAGTTCCATCAAAATCAAGATAAACAACATTGAAATATTAGAATACTACAATAGAATTGAACATACAGTGAATATCATCTAAATACTACTATAGTGAACATTTTAAATTTCTTAAAACTAAGGGTAAAATGTGAATATAAAAGAAATAAGAACATACACATAGAAACATTAAGTTTTGTGAGACATATAAAAATTCAGTATTAGCAAGGTCAAATACTAAGGGCTCTGGATTGTTTGTAATCAACCTTTAGACTTTGCCATGCAAGACAGTGAAGACATAGTTCTGACGTCCCTTTAGAATTGAGACAGCTTTGAAAAGCTCTCACTGATGGAAAAGAAAAAAATGCTGATAAAAATATTTACTCCTTTTCTTTCCATACTTTTCATGCTATTACAGACCTTTCTTCTTTATTTGGCGTCATTGAATTTTGTTTAAATCACCTCAAAGTTAGAACACTCTTAAATATTGTTGTTTGATTTGGTTTATTGGGGTTTTACACCGCTTTTAACCGCTAGGGTCATAACGCGGCACCTGGAGCACCTACCATGGCTTCCTGTTGTTTCTTATAACAGTACTACCCCAACACCCCAACCAAGCTACCAGCTGCTCGCCCACATAGGTTAAAAATATCAAACCACTGGTGAGTGATTTTTTTTGTCAGAAAGGATATTTAACATGCTGCTGAAAAATACAATTTAAAACTAAACCACTGGCACATACCTCTCTTCCTTCAATTTTTCAACCTCTTCCTTTGCTCTGAAGAAAGACTCCTTCAGATCTTTGGTTTCAGCTGAAAAATTATAATCACAGCTATAACAAAAACTGGGGAGTAGCAACTTGTTTAATCCTTTCCCAAACAAGACCTGGTTTTGACGTCTCTAATAGGAAAGGCTTGAGAAAACATTGAGACAAAAGAAGAAACTGCCGATGACCAGCAGTTTCTCCTTTTGTCTCAATATTTTCTGTGCTACATTGTACACAAATCCCTTCCTTTTTAACATTAATCTTGTTGTTTAGAACAGCTTTTAAAAAGGACCAACCTAAAGTTTTGTCATTCGGGAAAGGGTTAAATGCAAAATATAATACATTTTTTTTTTCATCAAACTTTATGTTCAGGGTACTCATTTGAATTGTCTCTCCTGGACCATTCAAAATTAGCAATTAGTACAAATTGTCTTAATTTGAAGTTAGCTTAGCCCATTACCAGACAGCAAAATTTTAGACTTGTCCAAATTCAAAAATGCTGCAGACGACAATTTCAAGCTGATGAAATTTTACAAATCTTTCCATTTTTGGTTAGAAAACCTTGTGGAAAATAAAGAAATTGCTTGTCACAAGCAATTTCTTCATTTTCTACAAGGTTTTCCCAAGCCCTTTGTTCCGAGGGACTGTGAAAGCATTATATCTTGAATGAGCCACCATAGTTTTGGTCTTCATCAATATTGGCAAGGATAAACATTGTCTAAGTACAGAAAAGGCTGTAGGTCTGTCAGATCAATACCACGGTGTATAATCATGTG
Organism: Fragum sueziense; assembly: GCA_963680895.1. NCBI lineage: Eukaryota > Metazoa > Mollusca > Bivalvia > Cardiida > Cardiidae > Fragum > Fragum sueziense. The sequence goes on from OY804604.1 coordinate 28,411,970, forward strand.
ACTTAGAATTTCCCATAATCTTCAATAATTTTGTCAATACCTGACCAATTTGAATTCGGTTTAAAGCAGAGAATGTGGAAAAATGTCAGAAATAACATGGACATAGTAGATTTTTAAAAAATCAACTGATAAAAAAGTTATTGAAGATAAACCAAAATTTTGGTTTATCTTCAATAACTTTTTTATCTGTTGATTTTTCAAAAATCAACCATGTCAATCTAATGCGTGACCTCTGTCTACATTCTCTGCTTCAAACCGAATTCAAATTGGTCCAGTATTTACAAAATTATTGAAGATTTTCTGAAAAAAAAAATGCATCATGTGATTATCTACCGTGAATACTATGCCAATAAAACTCTAATTTCTTCTGATATGTCTTTACAAAAAATTCTGATAGGATAACATCTAGGTAAAGAAACAGTATTTTAGAGAAATATTCTGTTTGCTCACTGCTATTTTTGGCTGCTTTTCTATTCAAATCTTCCTGATTTTGTTGCTGTAGTTCAAATTTATTCTGTAACTCCTTGAGCTCCCTTCTAGCACCCTGAAGGTCATTCTCTCTCTTGACTAAATCAGATTTCAATCTGGAATTCATAAGAACGTTTACTTTAACTACCTTGTAATGCTCACATGGAAGACAATAATTAAGGTGTGGATAGTTTCATTGCAATCAGGTCCCTAATAAAACAAAGCTTTCAAATTAGAACTGGCAACATTTAGATATTTTTTTACAATATCTCAAACAACAAAGACCTTATTCAAACATGTGCATATAGATTATTCTCGGATCAGACCCCATCATTTTAGTGTTGTTTAAATTGAAAAGCTGGTCTTCAGTTTTCTTTACAATTTGTCTTTTTCATTCAGTTTTCTTAATGTTTTTTTTTTTACACAGAAAAAATAAAACATGGTAAAATATAATTTCACTTACTTTTGTGTAGTCATTTCCATTGCTTGTTCTTTCCGCCTTTGGACTGCGGTCAATTCTTCAATTTCTGTATTCTTTGACCTAATTAATAAAATATCAGAAAAGGCAAAATAAGATTTTCATGTTTCTGCAAACTTTCCTAAAATAATCAAACAAATATTCCTTTTAAATGTATATTTTACCATTTCTAAAAGCTTACAACACAATTTGAGGTTTCTATTGCTGTAATATGACTTGTTTTTACTAACAACATATTAAACATTAATGTGATGTCATCATAACTTGATACTTTATTCAGAGCCCTGTATATCACATGTTTGAACTGCAAGATTTGATTTCTCATTGTCTAAACTTTCTACAAAGAAAATTTAGAGGCATATAATGAAATTCAAATAAATCACTTTGCTCCAAGACAGTAGTTAATCTTACTTGTATTGGTCTTTAAATTGTTCTACTTCCATTTGTAAACTTCTACTTTTTTCTATCAAGTGTTCCAATTCTTTTTCTAAATCTGAAAACATAACATTACAGTTGAGTAAATGGGCTTTGCTCTGTCTTTTTAAACACTGATCTATCCTTAACTGCCAAATAAAACAGAAATTTTAGTGGATAGCACTAATTATTGGAAACTTTTATGCATTGTAAAGCTTATCATTGGTGTTACTGCAAGCTTGTAACTCCAGCTTGATCAAAGCTGGAGTTACGGGGTTTTGAAATAACTCAGACATTATATTCTTCATCCGCTTTCTATAACCCTTTTCCAAACAATGTCTTGTTTTAACATTTCTAATCATGAAAACTATGGAAAGCATTGAGGAAAAGAAGAAAATTCTGAAAACCAGTATTTCATCCCTTTTCCCTGACAGTTTTGTTTATTCTTATAACATTTCTGTAAATTTAATCATGTAAATTATGCAATCTTAAATGGCTTTGGAATAAAAGACTATAATTTTGTGTAAACCCTTTCCCAATGGATTGATTTAACCCTTTCCCAAACACAGAATTTTAGGATGACCCTATTCAAAAGCTACTCCAGATGACAACAAGAGCTGTCACTGTAAGATGACAATGCCCCCGACACCGCTTTGATTTTAAATTATGGCCAATCTATGTTCAAGGTCAAGGTCACCCAGGGGTCAAGGTCACCAAAGTATGTGCCTACAGAAAGGTAATGTACCAAGGAATGTTGTGGTAAAGTATGAAGCGAATATGTTAAGTAATAAGGAAGTTATGGCCAATGTTAAAGTTTTTGGACGGAATGACGGATGGACAGACAGACGGACGGACAGACGGACGGACGGACAAGTCAAATTTATGATGCCTCCCTATCGGGGGCATAAAAACAGTGTTGATAAACATTGGATTTGTGTACAATAAAACATGGAAAATATTAACACAAAAGGAGAAACTGTGGGTTATCAGCAGTTTCTTCTTTTGTCTCAATGTTTTCAAAATCCTCTTTTAATAAGGACTTCAAAACCCGGTTTTGTTTTGGAAAGGATTAAACCCAGTCTGATCCAATCTGAAAAAAGTTGTTGACAAGAAAGTAGATTTTACTTCATGTATGAAACTTGGATACTGCTGCTTTTCAGCATTTTCTTCTCTTCTCTCAATACTTTCCAATGCCTTTTCGTTCAGACACATCAGGACAAAATCTTCTATTATAAGAAATGGTAAGGGCCAGGGTTAAGACCAGTGAAATTTATCTCATATTATAGAAAGGACTATAATACCTGTTTTGGCACTTTCCAATCTTTCACATTGCTCTTGTAACAATTTATTTTCAGTAAACAATTTATCTAGCTGTTGTATTTGTTCCTCCTGTTTGGATAAGGTGTCTTTCATTGCTTCTGTTTCACTTGTGGCTTGGCCCCATTCAGCTTCAAGACTGGCCAACTTGCTTTGCAATTCTGTCTTTTCTGAAAATAAGTTAGAGAAAGAATTTGAGACAACAGCTTTACTTTCAAATGGGTATCAATTACCTGTCGAAAACCCTCAGGGTAAACCGACTGAAACGGCTTGGCCATTTGGCATGTAACACTGACTGATATACCAAAGTATTAGTATACAAGAGGACCATGATGGTCCTACATCGCTCACCTGAACCAATATGATATGAGCCACAGTTTTGTTCAAATCAATTATTTGTGTTTTTAAGACTGAAAACAAACTTATGGTCAACAACATTGTGTCCAAATTTTGTCTCGTTTTGTTGCTATTTGTGGTTGTTAGAGTAAAAACAGTCGAAAACGGCAAATTTGTCAATTTGAAGGGCTCAGCAAACTCAGCAAATTCTACTCTGATTAAGCTGAAATTCAAACTGGTGCAAGATCTTATGTTCAGCAACATTGTGTCCAAATTTCGTCTTGATAGGTCAACAATTGTAGATGCTAAAGTGTAAACAAGCTCCAAAACAATCGAAAACATCAATTTTGTCAATTTCAAGGGCATATAACTTACTGTAAACCAGGATAAGTTCGCGTCAAGAAATGTTCGCGTTTTCATGCACTCGGGCTTGTTCGCGGCGTTTTAAGTTCACGGATCAATGCTGTCCGCGAATCGCGCGAAACAAAACACGTTATGGGGGAATTGAAAAATTGACATGTTGAATAATATGCAGAATCGGATAATTATATATTGAATTATCGCCATTGACAGTTTGGTCGAAGTAAGTTTCAATGACCCATTGTTTAACTTTTATTTCACACTTTATAGTATACTGGATTAAAGTTTGTAACACAATGCATAGAATTTGAGCGTTACATTAACTTCACACCTATTTACCTTTAGCGTCGAGAAGCGATAATGACAGTTCTATTCAATCTCACGATTCAAACCTCGTAGATGTGGCTAATTTCAAACTACAGTTACGAGGTTTTAAACGTCAATCGACGTTTGCTATCTAGTTGAATGAGTTGGTTTATCTTTCAATGTCGTGTTTTTCTATATGTCACAATATCTATGTATTTTTGGATAAAAACGAAAGTAGTCTGAAATGAAGAAAACTTTTCACTTACATCCTGTTATGAAAAGGCTATTTCCCTTGTTTACATAGTAACAAATACGTCTAGTGTAAATAAAACATCTCCCCGTAGGTTTTCCCGAAACAAAAACTATCAAAGCGATAAAAGTCCGCGTTTTTATTGAAAGTAGCCTATTCGCGGCGTTTTAAGTTTGCAGATCACACCCACCCGCGAAAGACGCTAACTTAAAAAGCGCGAAATAATTTCCTTGTTTACAGTAACTCACGACTTTCTAGTCCGATGAGACCGCAGTTCAAGCTCAAACAAGAAATTGTGGTCACCAACATTGTGTCCAAGTTTCGTATTTATAGGTAAATAATTGTAGTTCTAGAGTGTAAACAAAGTCAAAAACAATCAAAAACAGGAATTTTGTCAAATTCAAAAGCGTATAACTCATAACCTTTTGATCTAATCAATCTAAAAATCAAACTCATACATGATCTTATAGTCCGTAATATTGTGACCAAGTTTCTGTCTTGATTGGTCAATAACTGTAGATGCTAGAGTGTAAACAAAGTCGAAGACAGTAGAAAACATCAATTTTGTCAAATTCAAGGGCATATAACTCAGGAATTTTTTATCCGATCAATCTGAAAGTCAAATTCATTCGAGACCATATAGTCCTTTACATTGTGTCAAAGTTTTGTCTAGATTGGTCAATAATTGTAGATGCTAGAGTGTAAACAACATCAAAAACAGTTGAAAACAGCAAGTTTGTCAATTTCAAGGGCGTATAACTCATGACTTTATGATCCGATCAATATGAAAATCACACTCATACAAGATCTTATAGTCCCTAACATTGTCTCAAAGTTTTGTCTTGATTGGTCAATATTTGTAGATGCTAGAGTGTAAACAAAGTCGAAAACGGTCGAAAATGGCAATTTTGTCAATTTCAAGGGCACATAACTCAAGACCTTCTGGGCCGATCAGACTGAAAATCGAACTCATCCGAGATCTTATGGTCACAAACATTGTGTTAAAGTTTTTACTTGATTGATCAATAATTGTAGGTACTAGAGTGTAAACAATGTCAAAACTAGCTATTTTTCGCATTCAAGGGCAGATAACTCCGGACATTATAGTTCGATCTGACCCATAATCGAACTCATCCGAGATCTTATGGTCATATATGTTTTGACCAGGTTTGGTAAAGATTGGCTTATATTTGTAGATGCTAGAGTGTAAACACGAAATTGTGGACGGACAGACAGACAGACGGACGACGGACAAAAAGTGACCACAATAGCTCACCTTGAGCACTTCGTGCTCAGGTGAGCTAAAAATGCAGGACTGGAAAAAGGATGGGTTGCAACTAGGGTTCAAAAAATAGATTTTCTTTGAATTCTGCGAACTGATAGGGTTACATAACATCTTAAATTTGTACGTGTAAAAAATCTGACGAGGGCTTATTTTTAGAGATAGTGGCTAACAAAGTGGGTGGGGTAAATTGACATGAGAAGCAAATTTTTACTTTGAAGCTGAATAACTTTTTTTATATTAATCAGATCAAAATGAAATTTTGCATACCTTTTCAATGTACAAGGGACAGAAGATTTTTGGAATCAGTAATCATGTATATTGATTTATTGATTTTCTGTATTCGTCCTTCTGTCAATCTCAGATTTTGCTTATTTTTGATGTACTACCTTTATGAAACTATCTCTACACCTTTTACTTTTGTTTACATTTACATGATATTTTGTGAACACAATCCTATATGATGTAACTAAATAAAAGTAAACTTTGAGTCAAATCCAGTGAATAGAATCAAAGTTAATTGACCTTGACCTTCAAAGGTCATTCTAAAAAGCCACTTTTTATAATTTTCAGCTATATCTTGATATAAAAATGGGCTTTTAAAGTATATTTCAATAAATAAAGTCACATATGTGATATTCTTGCTGTTCTAAGTTTGTTCAATGCTAATTTCACAGTAGACATTGACCTTAACATATAGAACAATAATGACTATTGAAAAGGAAATTGTCCACTTGCCCATTCAAAAAGTCTTGTTATAATGTGCGTAAAAGTCCGTATCAATCATGAATTTTCCACTGAACTAAGTAATTAAAACTAAGATATTATGAAAATAACTTTATTTGTTTAAAATTCACTTCATATACCAATTTTCATGAAAACTTTTAGCTCAAAATCTTAAAATTTATTATTTTAGAATAACCTTTGAAGGTCAAGGTCAAATAACTTTGGTTCTGTGGAAAGGATTTTACTCAAAGTTTATTATTATTTAGTTACTTTATATAGAATCATGTTCACAAAATATCAAATTAATCTGTACAAAAATAAAGGTTGTGGATATAGTTTCCTAAAGTTAGTACTTCAAAAATAAGCAAAATCTGAGGTTGACAGAAGGACGAATACAGAAAATCAACAAAATGATATACATGAAAACTTGCTTCTCATGTCAAATTACCCCACCCACTTTGTAAGCCATTATCTTCACAAGAGCTGTCCGAAGACAGCGCGCTCGACTTTCTAAGTTGCTTAGTATAAAGGGGGCATAACTCCAAATAGAGTGGTCCCAGGGTCATGGGCCATGATAGTAAGGTAGAGGGTGTGATGGTGAATAAGTATTCCAAGTTTGGGTTGAATCCCTTTGATAGTATGGAAGTTATTGATGTTAGAAAAAACTTTAACCTTGGTTGCAACGCCAACGCCGATGCCAACGCCAACGCCGACGCCCGGGTGACAGTATAAGCTCTCATTTTCTTCGAAAAGTCGAGCTAAAAAGTAAAGCCTCATCAGAGTTTTTACGCATACAAATTAAAGATATAATGTAACCCTATGAATTCACTGAATTTAAAGAAAATCTATTCTTTGAGCAATTTCGAGCTCTTGTTGCAACCCATCCTTCAGAGGAAAATAGCAATGCATTCAAATGTAGGTCTTTTCTCAGTAGAACAGATCATACATGTACAACTAAGCTTGACATGTGCCAAAAGTATGGCCATTTCTTCTTTCATGTCTATAACTCTCTTCATTATCACTACCACATATTAGTAGGCTCTTCAATGTTTCCAAAATAATGACAATTTTTGCACACTCACAACATGAAGGGTTTGGAAAACATGGTGGAAAATGATGAAATTGCTTGTGACAAGCAATTTCTTCATTTCCCACCATGTTTTCTACCAAGTAAGACAATTAAAAACAAACATTTCTGAGAAAGAATGAACAAACCTTGAACCTCCCCCTCACAAGTGAGCTTAACATGTGACAAGATTATGGCCATTTCTTCTTTCATCTGTCTATCCCTCTCTTCCATAAATCTGTGGATATCTTCCACAAATTTTTTACAAGCTTACAACATGAAGACTTTGGAAAACATTGGTGGAAAATGAAGGAATTACTTGTGACAAGCAATTTCTCCATTTCCCACAATGTTTTCTACCAAGAAAGATCATTAAATAAAAACATTTCTGAGAAAGAATCAACAAACCTTGAACCTCCCCCTCACAAGTGAGTTTAACATGTGACAAGAGTATGGCCATTTCTTCTTTCATCTGTCTATTCCTCTCTTCCATAAATCTGTGGATATCTTCCACAGATTTTTTACAAGCTTACAACATGAAGACTTTGAAAAACATTTGTGGAAAATGAAGAAATTGCTTGTGACAAGCAATTTCTTCATTTCCCACAATGTTTTCTACCAAGTAAGAAAATTAAAAACACACATTTCTGAGAAAGAATCAACAAACCTTGAATCTCTCCCTCACAAGTGAGTTTTACATGTGACAAGATTATGGCCATTTCTTCTTTCATCTGTCTATCCCTCTCTTCTGTAAATCTGTGGATATCTTCCACAGATTTTTTACAAGCTTACAACATAAAGACTTTGGAAAACATTGGTGGAAAATGAAGGAATTGTTTGTGACAAGCAATTTCTCCATTTCCCACAATGTTTTCTACCAAGAAAGACCATTAAAATCAAACATTTCAGAGAAAGAATCAACAAACCTTGAACCTCCCCCTCACAAGTGAGTTTAACATGTGACAAGATTATGGCCATTTCTTCTTTCATCTGTCTATCCCTCTCTTCCATAAATCTGTGGATATCCTCCAGCGAAATACGCTGTTGTTTTAGGGAAAACTGAATGTTTGGAAGATTTTTCTCTAGTTCATTATTTCTTTCCCTAGAATTAAAGATTTTTTTTTCAAAACAAAACAGAACACTTTTTATTTAATAAATGTTATACTACCATGATAAGTTGATTACAAACAAAAATTTGTGTGATTCCATATGATTCCAAGTCAAACCAGTTTGGATTTTGAGCACACCAAACAATTATAATACAAAGTTGACTCTTGGTCTATACCATTCAACAATGGGACAACTCTATTACATATATCTTCGTAATTCTAAGTAAAATGATTTTAGTGCAACAACCTAGAAAATATGTTCACAAATATAGAGGCAGGATAATAGAAGATATGTGGACAGAATTTGAGTTTGAGTTTGAGTTTATTGGGGTTTTACGCCGTTTTCAACTACCAGGGTCATATCGCGGCGGCTGGAGCACCTAACCGTGGGTTCCTGGTATTTCTCGCACCAGTACAACCACAATATCCAAACCGAGCCTCCAGCTGCTCTCTCACATAGATGATTCACATCCATTGGTGAGAGACAAATGACTTTTGTCAAATGTCAGAATGGATACTGGCCGAGCCGGGGTTCGAACTCACGACCCCTAGATTGACAGACTCCGACGTTACCGACTGAGCTATCCGGGCTGGGCACATGGTGTATAATCATGTGACTCAGAATTTCCGATAATCTTCAATATCTTTTTTAATACTTGACCAATTTTAATTTGGTTTAAAGCAGAGAATGTGGGAAAATGCTAGGAATAAGCTGGATGTGTTGGATTTTTGAAAAATCAACTGATAAAAAAGTTATTGAAGATAAATCAAAATTTTGGTTTATCTTCAATAACTTTTTTATCAGTCGAATTTTCAAAAATCAACAACGTCCATCTGATGCATGACGTCTGTCCACATTCTCTGCTTCAAACCGAATTCAAATCAATCCACTATTTACAAAATTATTGAATATTTTCTGAAAATATTGTATCACAAGATTATCCACCATGATACATGTAAGTAAGAAACCTTGATCTTCAAAAGTGGGTTTCATTATAATATTGCACTAAGGCCTGCAAGAATGGATCCAGGCATATTTCCCAGGTCTAACTGATCTAGGGAGATATAAGTTGCATACAAATTCATTCAGCTAACCTATTTTTTTTGACAAAACGTAAGATTCCCCTATCTTGACCTCAATCCCCTACCCACTTCTGGATCCACACTAAGCCTGGACATGGAACACTTACTTTAATGCTTTCCTTGACAGTTCAACATCATTGAGACTTTTCTCCATTTCATCCTTTTCAATCCGTAATTTCTCTGCTACAGCTTCCTGATCTTTTAGGTTGTTTGTGAGAGAGGCTATTCTGTGAACGATAAGTAAAAAAGATTTGAATCATTTCAGGAGTAGAAAAAATTATTACCCGGTAGTATGAAATATGGAAAGACTCCCAATGACATAAAGATTTGTAGATATCATGGATCAAAATAGAATAAATGTTTCCCAAAAAGCAATTGGCTTTGATGTTCCTAAATCGTAATTATTTAAATATATTTTAAATATAATCAAAAGGATTCTGCTCTCTCACATAGATGATTCACACCCATTGGTGAGAGACAAATGACTTTCGCCAAATGTCAGAATGGATACTGGCCGAGCCGGGGTTCGAACTCGAGACCCCTGGATTGACAGACTCCGATGTAACCGATTGAGCTATCCGGGCTCGGCTGTAATATTATTACTAACACTGCATCTTCGACAGTAATATTCGTGCGCAGACAGACTAGGGTCAATACTTTTCACACTTTCAATAAGATCCCTTTTAGCATCATGACAGGTCACATCGTAAATACTTACGCTGCATCTTTGACAGTTATAAATGTTCATCTCAAACCCTCCCATCTTGTCAAGCAGCTACCCAATTTGATAAAAATTTCAAATTTTTATATTCAATAATATCCATTCAATAATTGCCATTCAATCAAGTATGCAGCTACTTTCAGTTTAGACCAGTCTAAAATAATGACATTTAGTCAAGGTGTAACTATAATATAAATACTAACGCTGCATCTTTGACAGTAATGTTCATCTCAAACTCTCCCATCTTCTCTTGCAGCCTGTGTAACTCTTCTTTCAGTTTATTTTCTCTTTCTTCAGACCCCTGGAAATGTTCCAGCTCCTTTTCCAAGCTTTTAACTTTTCTCTCTAGGGCCTTTATCTCACTGTGTATAAGATAACTAACTCCACAGTATCTGTAAAATATATCATTAACCCGTTCCTAAATGTTGAAACTTCAAAATTGTCCTATTTGAAAGTTGCTGCAGACGACATAATTGAATGGATATAAATTTTCATAAAGATAGAATTTGTGTACAATTTAGCATAGAAAATCGAGGCAAAAGGAGAAAATGCTGATTATCAGCATTTTCTTCTTTTGTCTCGATGTTTTCCCAGGCCTTTTCTATCAGGGATATCAAAACCAACTCTTATTTTGGACAGGGTCAATGAATCTATAGCTGTGTTAACCCATTACCAAACAATGCCAGTTCAGACTGGTTCAATTTCTCTTTCTTCGCAGCCCTGGAAATGTTCCAGCTCCTTTTCCAGACTCTTTACTTTTCTCTCTAGGGCCTTTATCTCACTGTGTATCAGATAACTAACTCCACAGTATCTGTAAAATACTTTAACCCTTTCCCAAACAACAAAATTTTAGGATGTTTTAATTCAAAAGCTGCTGCAGATCACAAAATTGATGTTTATAAAGGTAAAATTTGTGAACAATATAGCACAGAAAACATTTAGGCAAAAGGAGAAACTGCTGGTTATCAGCAGTTTCTTCTTTTGTCTTAATGTTTTCCCAAGCCAATTCTATTGGGGACGTCAAAACCAGGTCTTGTTTGGGAAAGGGTTAAGTTATAAATCCTTTCCCAAATGATGAAATTTCATAATTGTCCTATTTGAAAGTTGCTGCAGACGACATAATTGAATGGATATAAATTTTTATAAATATAGGATTTGTGTACAATTTAGCATAGAAAATATTGAGGCAAAAGGAGAAAATGCTGATTATCAGCATCTTCTTCTTTTGTCTCAATGTTTTCTTAAGCCTTTTCTATCAGGGACATCAAAACCAGCTTTTGTTTTGGGATAGGGTTAATCTTGCTATGCTAACCCATTACCAAACAATGCCAGTTCAGACTCACTGACTGGTTCAATTTCTCTTTCTTCGCAGCCCTGGAAATGTTCCAGCTCCTTTTCCAAGCTTTTAACTTTTCTCTCAAGAGCCTTTATTTCACTGTATATAAGATAACTAACTCCAAAGTATCTGTAAAATTATATATGAGCATGGTTTTCATGTCCAGCCATTTTGGTTACATCATAAACTGTGTTGTGTCCATAAATTAAAGAATTTTATGACATTTTCTATATTGTTAATTTTCTATTCAGTGTAAAATTTGTGGATTATTCTACTAACCACTGAAAATACTTTTTTCCTTTCTTATATAGTAAAGGATTAAATGCAAGTTACATTTCTCAAAAGTCAAAGACGTAACGTTGGACACTGCGTTAAAAATGCTTCAAAAACTCCTGATGAAGAACATTATTTTATTTTGTTATGCAAAATTTATCTTTGTTTCGTGCAAAAGCTGTAATTTTGAGCACTTTTTATCATGTTGGATGTAGTAGGAATTAACTTTTCCCTAAAAAGTTTGCAAGATGTAACAGAATGTAAATAGACACAAAAAAAGTGTTTACCGGGGAATTTGTCTGCATTTTTTATAAACATTTCATTGATAGTTTCTTTAAGTTTTGACATTTTCAATGTGAAAACTGTTATGTTCTGATTTGGTAGCCATTGGCACAAATCTAAATATTCCATTTTGGATTTTAAATCTTTTGCACATAAAAAAAGCTAAAATCGTATAATGAAGTAACTTGGAAACAATTTTCACAGCTTCTCTGTCCATGTTCGTCTCTACGATCTATTTACTATATCACCGACTTTCTCGCGATGTTTTGTGCCGAAGAAAATCGAACAAGTTTAGATACCTAAAATCTCCCGTAATGTCACATCATATGGAATAAATGGTACATCGTTGGTCGTTCCACTCAAATTTCAAAAAGACGTAACGAAGACCACTTGTATTTCGTTTGATCTTGAAAAGACGTAACTATTATGCCTGTACTCTTTTGACATTTCACATCGCCCGCCATGTTTGTGACTCATGCCGTTTATGTCATTCAAAATGTCGCTTATATCTTATACGAATATTTTCGCTCAAACAATTCTTTAATTTGATTACAATTGTTTTGTAAATATCGATCTTTCATGGGAGTTAATGACGTAACTTTTTTACAAAATTTCTAGGCAAGAAAACCCGAAGATAAATGGAAAAAGATCGCGGCCCCGGAAAGTCGCGATTTCGTACCCTATTAATCTCGTACCAATCAAATGTCACCCACGAACTATGTGCGTGATATATCAAGGTCATTAACATTTAAAAATTAGCACAAATATAAGACGTAACTTTTTTGAATCGAAAGTTGCATCATCTTTTTTTGCTAATTATTTCATCAAAATAAAAGAAAGTCTATGGAATAAAAATACGATTTTCAGTATTGATTAAGCTTTAATTTGTAGTTGAACAAACAAAATATTTCCAGTCAGAGTAGGTGCGATATTTTTTGCATATTATGCATTTTCCATAAAGGCTCTTCTGAAAATACGGGATATTTTCGACCATTTTGTCCATTATTTGAGCATAAATAGAACATTTTTGTTCACTCTTTTACTATCAAACTTTTAATTGTATAGCTATGCAGGTTCGAATGTACATGACTTTTAAAAGAAATAAGTGCATTTTTTACTTTCATTTAAAGAAAACACACTTAAATTAAGATTTACTCAGACGTAACCGAAATTGGCTGGACACGAAAACCAAGCTCATATTTACCATTTCACAAAACATTGAAATCTTAAAATTGTCCATTGTGAAAGTCCATGCAGATAACGAAATTGAAATCTATAATAAATATTTCGACTGTTCCAATTTGAAACTGCTGCAGATGACAAAGTGGAGGCTGATAGAAAAATTATCTTTTCACATTATAATCTTGAAAATATTGAGACAAAAGAAGACAATGCTGGTCAACATTTTCTCATCGTTTGCCTCAACATTTTGCTAATGCCTTTTCACAGTTTTGTATCAGGCAGGGGGAAATCTTGACCTGGGTACCGTTTTACTAAGATTGCGTAAGTTTTTGCGTAACTTTACGTTCAAAAATAACTTACGCAAATTCTTAAGTGCGTTTTACTAAACGATCGTAAGAAAATTTTGAACGTAAGAAAAAAATTGTCGTAACTCTAAAAATAAAACAACAATGGCGGACATTTTTGCTCTCATCTCGGTTTAGTTTTCCGACAAAAATAACAAATCTTGTAAAGTTATCTTTGCAGTATAGTGTTTTTTATTCCTAACTAGAGTTAAGAAGTTGATAAATAATGGAAAAAGCTTGCAAAATACTGAAACAGGCCTGCACAGCATTGAGTGCAGCACTCGGCCGTGAACATTTGAAAAGCACCGAGGCTGCCGCTATCTGTTCATTCAAGTCAACCTCATGAGAATGTTCATTTCAAATATCATAGCATAATTTCGATTTGCAAGTACTGGCGAAATAATGTTAACTAAAAATGAGCGTGGAATTGAGCGATTTGTGTCTGGGCTGGGCCCGTGTCACGGGGCGTGTGTTGTCAGTGTGGACTGGGATTAGAAACATAGAACAAATTTAACAATTTGTTCAAAACTTGAACAGGAAAACGGATCAAACTCAAACAACTACATAACACCTACCTTCGATAATCCATTTGGTTGTCGGATAAAAAGAATTCCACAATCACTTTCCTAAATTTCCTCAGTCCAAAGTGTCCTTGAATAGTGTTTGTACAAGTGAAGTTTCCATTATTATTACACGAGAAATCGTCAAATGTTGTGTTTGGTAAGGTGGCAAATTCCAAAGATAACAATGGCCTCGATTCATAATACAGGCCTATCATTTCCTTGAAATAAGTTGACTACCCATTCATCTCTATCCTTGCCTGTCAACAAAATCCACTCTTTTCTATGCTGTTTACATAGGTTGTTTTACACGTTATAAATGAGGTCAGCATATATGCCGATATTATTACGTCACCACAACACACGATAATTTTTTGGGGTGCACAGGGGCACATTAAAGAAATTTAATCGAGGATAAAAGAAATGACAATAATTAGGCTTTATTTTCAGTTTTCTGAATCATTTAACATGCATTACGGGGCGTTTAAAAGGTAAATTGATGCACTGGCATTAGTTACGAAAAAACTTACGCAAACTTTTTTTTATCGTAAAGTTACGCAAAAACTTACGCAAATCTTAGCTGCAAACATTTTAGTAAAACGCACTTACGCAAATAATTTGAACTTACGTTCAAATCTACGAAAAATTCTTGCGTAAGTTCGTTAGTAAAACGGGCCCCAGGTCTTATTTGGAAACAGGTAAACATTTCTGAGTGGAATATAAAAAGTTTTTCAACCATGTATCATTATTTGAATTGAAAAAATATCTCCCTACCGGCATACTGTTTCACCTCTGTCCATTTTCTGGATCTCCTCTGGAAGAGGATGCTGTGGTGTGTAGTTCTCCTTCATTTCATTTGGTTCAAGCTCGGACATCTTTCCCACTCAAAAACAGTCTGAAATAGATTAGAATGGTGAATGGTGTAGAAATTTGGAAATTGTGGTACGATCAAAATTGGGGACGAAGAGACCAATTGAAAATACATTCCGTGATCCGGCTTAATTTTTTGTTTGTTTGTTTTTGTTACGAAATTATCAATGTATATCAAAGTGAAAACAAATTTTTAACAAAACAAGATGAATATCAAGTCTTCAAAAATGCTGCTAGTTGCATGCAAAGCGACTAAACGGAGTGGATTGTGCCTTCGAAAATTGTCGTTCGTTCTGTGAAAGCCTTTCTTTTGTGAATATTTGCTGCCATGTTCAAGTACCTATTCATTAGACTGTGATGAAACAACAGGATGACATCTCTCGATGGAATAAATTCGGTACAAGCAAGCTACAAGTGAAGAATTTTATAAAAATTTCATCGCCATCTTGAAACCAATGACAACATCCGGGGGCACCTGTCGTTATATTTTGCGGAGCTAAATGCAACACGCAGTACTAAATCGGACCCGAACAGAATCTAACAGAATATCGATAATCTAGCCCCTAATAAAGCCTAGTTTTGACGTATATGATGATCTCAGTCTTCTCTTTTCCCAGCAACATTCAGGCTATAATTTAGCCAGCAGTTTTTTTCTACTTTCAGAAAGGTAGCAAGATAACTCGTTAGGCTAGAGCTAGGAAGAGACGCGACTGACTTTTCAAAATGAAATATTTCATAAATTGTTCATCAAACCCTATGTTGTGGGTAGTCATTGGAATTATCTATTTGGATTGGCATATCGAGACGATTCAAATGAGTATCCGCAACATAGGGTTTGGATTTGAAATAACAAAGTTACAATGTCTAGTAGGCCTAGCCTATAACCTATTCCAGAACTAGGAATCTGTACTACAACCTGTAGAAGTAGTTCTAGCCTAGGCCTTCGTTTTCGATCGTAGATTTGACGGAACACAATAGCACCGAATCAGTGGCGGATCCAGGATTTCTGTGAGGGGGGTTCCAATATGCAAATAGGGGGGTTCGTTTTCCTAGAATTACACAATTGTATCTGAATTTCTGCATGAAAATGAAATAATCAGGCTTCAGAGGGGGGTTCGTTTGAACCCCCCGAACCCCCTCTGGATCCGCCACTGCCGAATTTTGTGCTAGAAATAGACTTAGTTACGTGTTTTGTTTGAAAAACCGTCGGTGTAACTGTTGTTATAAAATTTCGAAACTATGGATTGAATCAAGCCGTAGTTAAGAGAATGTATAGCAAAACCTACAGAAATACCATTTGGTTGACAGAAATTACATTACGACTAGTTGTATAAAATCGTTCCCTATTGATATTCTAACGTAGGCTATGGCTAATGCTATTAGTTTTAGTCCGTAGTCCGTAACCATTTTCTCCTCCAATAGGCCTATCTGGTTCTGAATACGCTTCTAAAGGCTATAGAAAACGTTTTTTTGAAAACATCGAGGAAAAAGAACAAAATATTGATAGTCAGCATGTCCCCTTTGCCTCTATGTATTTGTCGTCGGCAAATAGGAATAGTCATATTTTTCTGTTTATAAAATGGGTAGGCCCTCACAATACGAGCCTTGAGCCACGGGTGTACTCTCTAAATTACGCCGCTCAAACGTTTATAGTACACATGTACTAAACGATAGCGAACCATGACCTCTGCTCGGAGGGTACCACGGGTGGTAAACGGAAAACTAGCTCCAAAAAGAGTCAATGGTATTTCGTTGCCTCGGGACATATCGGTACTTCTGGGGTAGTTGTATCGAGGGGAATTCGGTAAACACTTTACTCGTGAATGGGACGAGAGGACATCTAGCAACGAATTCTCTCTTTACAAACGAATACAGACTCATCATGGTGGGTTTCGGATTTGGCGGTTTGCTGCCCGAAACACACAGATGTTGAGTGCATGTTATTCTACTTCTCAACTTATTGCATACCTCTCAAGTTACGTTCAGACTTGTAGCAAATGTGGGCGAAATAATATCGATGTTAGTTTAACTCAACATATCTTAACAGGTTGTTCTGTTGTTTATAGATGTACACATCATTTCTTTAACATTGTGTCAACCATATATGGTCAACATTGTCTGCTTTTGCTATGCTCATTCAATGACGAACAGTATGTCAGAGCTCTATTTGGTATTAATCAGATATTTGATGATATGCTGGTTGACTATCAAATTAGAGATCATTTCTTTATATCAGTACTGAATCACTTCAAAACGGTACCTTCCTGTTACCAATATCCCGATGAATAGTTGAAGTTAACACTGTTTAGCATATATCTTTTAGACCTAGCGTCCACTAGGACGCCGAAGGCGTGCGGAATCAAATAATCTTATTTCGGCATATCTTCCGCGACGAAACTATCAATTTTTTACCGTTATGAATTTATCAGCGCACTGTCCATGACCTTAACACATTCATACCTAGTATTGTCCGCGTGTACAATTCGCAATGATGCCGAATGAACGGCGACATATTCCAGACAACGCAGACTAGCTTAAGATTGCATCCGGAAAGATTTCGGAAATCCAGATTAAACACGCACGAGTTGGTTGTCAAATGAAATGCCAATGTTATATGTGTTTTTATTCGTTTTCATTAGATGGAGTTCATCATAGACGTTGAAAGTATAAAGACAGCTTTACTATTAAATATAACCATCCGATGAGGATGTCATACGTGAACAATTATAGACGACGCCATATACATGGTGGATTTGGCCATGGCTCACAATTGAAAGACAGCGTCAGTTCGTGCATTACAAAACCCTTACGTACAAACTACGGATTGAATACGTTTCAGAGAATAAAACTATAGAAAACATACGTATAAAATCATTTTGGTTACGACATTAATGTGTTTCTTTCCTTTCACTATTGTTTCTAAGCTATATAAACACATCGCAGATTTTCGTATGTTTTAATTTGTATTTTATACCAGAATAGAAGATCTATGTTAATTTCAAATTACATAATTATTATCGTTATTTTTCTACTATGCATGTTTATATATGATATTCTGTAACCATGGAACATATTTAGACAAATTCAATTGATGTTCCTTTCCTCCAACCAACTTTGACTTGGAACCAACTATCTTTTTAACTCTACTGCACAAAAAAGCAAACATTAAATAAGCCAAATTCAAAGACGTTGTAGTGTTGCCAGAATGAGCAATCTCTGCGATAAGATGGGGATATTGAGGAAGAAAGTCATGGTAATCAGCATATTCTCCATTTTTTCAATTATTTCGACACTATTATATTTACATATATGCGTCAAACGACGTCACTTTTCTGAAAGGATTTGGCTAGCTATCAAGCTAGTATTGTTTTTGGTATTAGATTTAAAATCTAAAACGGTAAAATAAAGAAAATACCTTTTATTTACCTATATGTTTTTATACAAATAATGATAATAATAATTAAAAAATGAATTCCGTATCATTTACTCTGTAGCCCAAAATGACTGTGATTTAGTGAATATATTTTTAAAAGATCGTGGGGTGTTGTTCCCCGTGAGTTCAGTGAGTATACCGAAACCATTCTCATCGTCCTGAATTCGTGTCGAAGCCCTTCCGTACCGTTAACCCGGATATTCCGTGCAATCAACTGAGTGTCTGCAAGCTATCCGCGTGACTGAAGTAGTCCGGGTCAATCGCGAAAGATTTGGGATATCATGACGATGTCCTTACGACAACGCAGACAAGTCGCCGAAGATATACGGACAATCGTTTCCGCGTCGAAATTTTGCTCTCGATCAAAATTTCGACGCGGACAAAATTGGTGGTCCGGAAGGCTACGAATCATACGGAAGGTTTGGTGATAACATTAGGAAGGTATTAGGAACGTGCGGAAGGTCTGCAGAACGTTATTTTTTCTGTCCGAATACATTCGGCGAATTGTCCTTGCCCTAGTGGACGCTAGGTCTTAAGAATACATAACAGTGTACAGCATACAGCTTTTTAGTACCTAGTAAATGCTTTTTGTTTCGTTTCGAATAAGCATTTGTAGATGGTGCTATGTAAGCTTTTACCATTTGAATAACTTTGATTATTTTTGCGTTCTTGTTTTGATAAGTTATTTAAAGCATTGAGAGTAATAAGGAAGACCAATGTTACTTGCGTTTTCCTCTTTCCCTCATTGTCTTTTTGTGAAATATGATAACCGTTCTGTCTCATTAGTAAAATTTCAATTTGCCGTCCTAAACATATCAATTTGGACAATCTAGTAAATTTGCCATCTAGGAAAGTGTTATACAAGAAACAAAAATAATCAACCTTATATAGTTCAATCAACATGTAAATAGTCATCTTCTCATCTCTGCTTTTCAGAGAAAACATTGTAAATACAGCTTGCCATAATCTGTGGTTACAAGGTTTTCCTTAAAAAGCGATGTTATTTTGTCTAATGTTCTTAATAATGTATTGTTCGTTTGTATGGAAATTGTATCTTCAGTATTGGAGGAATTAAAGGGGAAAAAAAGGTGTCGAGCACATATTTCTTAGATTATTTCTTTTACAACGAGTTTTGGAAAAATCTGACGATGCTGTAATATGAGGAAATGGTTAAAGTTTGTTGTGCACAAGAATATACGGTGTTAGTCAGCTGGGTTTTAATACAATCATTGAAAAACATAATCAAATCGAAGGTGAAAATTGCTACTCGAAGATTTTAACACACGTGTTTGCCCACCGATCTCCCAAAATATAGCCAATACTATATCAATATAACGTGTTATTGATTTGTAACTCCTCAAAATACTTAAATGATAAGAATTTGTCTTTTTCTAATAAGTAAATGTTAAATTCTGGGGCAAATTGGGCGAGTGCAAGTTGCCTCGACGAAGGGTTAGTTGAAATCAAAATTTTACTTTCGATTTGACTATGCTTTTCAATGATTGTGTTAAAACCTGCTAACTAACACCGTATATTCTTGTGCACAACACACTTTGACAATTTCTTCATATTACAGTGTCGCTGGATTTTTCCACAAATATCTGGAAAAGAAATAATTTAAGAAAAATGCACTTGACACCTACCGATTTTCCCTCGATACAACTACCCCGGAAGCACGATCGAGACAACAAAATACCATTGACGCTTTTTGGAGCTAGTGTCTCCATTTACCACCCGTGTGATCAGAATGATCTCAAGTTTAGTATAAACTGATCCAGTTTGACGTTAGTCTTCTTCGACAGTTCTTTTTTTTTTTATCCCATTCACAACCAGTGACGCATTTTGCCACCTTAAAAATAAAGGGTTTGGGAAACATTGTGGAAAATGAGAAAATTGCTTGTCACAAGCATTGCATTTCTCACAATTAAGGTTTCTCTACAAAAAATACCCTTGAAATACGCATGGTATCAGTGTATATCACAAAAATACTAGTCAAAAGGTAGCTACACTGAAAAATTGATTTTTGTCGAAAAAGCTGTCACTTGGAAACGGTGTAACTTTAATTGTACTCATTTCAAATCTTCTTTTAGCCAGGGAAAGTACTACAAAGTGTCTATTTAGTCCAGGACTATTGTAGGTGTGTTATAGCAATACAACACAAAAACACCATCTTAAAGCGACTACCTTGAAAAAAAAAAAATGATTGTTTTAACCCATTACCACACAGTGACTCCTTTTAACTCCCCAAATGAAAATAGCTTTGGAAAACATCGTGGAAAATGAAGAAATTGCTTGTCAAAAGCAATTTCTTCATTTCCCACAATGTTTTCTACCAAAAAAATCATATAATTTCCAATTTTCATCACATTGAAAATGTCGTCTGCATCTTCTTTGAATTTGGTTCAGTCCAAAATTTTGCCGTTTGGTAATGGGTTAAAAAAAAGTAAAAAACGGTTTAAATAATGAATCATCAATAGTTCAAATCTTCCTTTCGCAATGGATTGTACCAGAAATTGATTGTTGGTCTAGAATTCCTATGCAGTGCGTATGCTACACCAATACAACACAAAAATACCAGTCAAAAGATGGTACACTGAATAAATGATTTTTTTTTGAAAAATCTGTCCCAAACGGTGTAAAATCAATTGTCCTAATTTCAAATATTCTTTTAGCCAGGGAATGTACAGAAAAGTGTCTTTTTAGTCCAGGATCCTGATATTGTAGAATGATGTGTAATAGCAATACAACACAAAAATACCATCTTAAAGGGACTGCATTGAAAAAAAATGATTCATTAAAAATGTTTCCCAAACGGTGTATATAATAAATTTTCAATATTTCAAGTTTTCTTCTTGCCATGGAATGTACAGGAAATTGGTTTTCTTGTAAAAAAATTCCTATGTCGTACGTATATAACACCATTACAACGCAAAAATATCAATTAAAAGGTAGTACACTGAAAATGGATTTTTTCGAAAAATCTGTCCCAAACGGTGTTAAATCAACTGTCCTCATTTCAAATCTTCTTTTAGCCAGGGAAGGTGCCGAAAAGTGTCTTTTAGTCCAGGGTCCTGGTATCGTAGGTGTAGGCCTATAATAGCAATACAACACAAACATACCCTCTTAAAGAGACTACCTTGAAAAAAAATGATTCTTTTGAAAAATGTTTCCCAAGCGGTGTAAATACTGAATTTTCAATATTTCAAATGTTCTTTTTGCCATGATTGTACCGGAAATTGATTTTTTGCTATAATTCCTTTGTCGTGCGTAAGTAACACAAATACAACGCAAAAATAACAATCAAAAGGTAGTAAACTGAATAAATGGATCTTTTTTTAAAAAAAAATCTGTCCCTACGGTGTAAAACTTACTGTCTTCATTTCAAATCTTCTTTTAGCCAGGGAAAAAGTGTCTTTTTATCCCAGGATCCTGATATTGTATGTGTGTAATAGCAATACAACACAAACTACCACATTATAGGGACTACCTTGAAAAATGATTGTTTTAAAAAATGTTTCCAAATTGGTGGAAATAATAAATTTTCAATATTTCAAATCTTCTTTTTTGTCATGGAATGTACATTTACCGGAAATTGATTTTTTTTGTCTTAAATTCTTATGTCGTACGTATGTAACAACGATACAACACAAAAATACCAGTCAAAAGGTAGAACACTGAATATTGTTTTTTACAAAAAAATCTCTCCCAAATAGTGTAGAATTTATTGTCCCCTTTTCAAATCTTCTTTTAGCCAGGGAATGTACCGAAAAGTGTCTTTTTAGTCAAGGATCCTGATATTGTAGACCTGTGTGTAATAGCAATACAACACAAAATGC
This sequence comes from Fragum sueziense, assembly GCA_963680895.1. Taxonomy (NCBI): domain Eukaryota; kingdom Metazoa; phylum Mollusca; class Bivalvia; order Cardiida; family Cardiidae; genus Fragum; species Fragum sueziense. The sequence goes on from OY804604.1 coordinate 28,434,002, forward strand.
CATATTATATGGACTACCTTGAAAAAATGATTGTTTTAAAAAAGTGTTTTCCAAGTGGTGTAAAAAATGAATTTCCAATATTTCAAATTTCCTTTTTGCCACGGAATGTACCAGAAATTAGTTTTTTTTGGTGTAGAATTCCATGTCGTACGTATGTAACATCGATACATGTACATCACAATGAATACCAGTCAAAAGGTAGAACACTGAAAAATTATTTTAAAAAAATACTCTCCCAAGCAGTGTATAATTTACTAGCATCATTTCAGATTTTCTTTTAGCAAGGGAGTGTACCTTAAAGATTTTTTTTAGTCAAAGATCCTGATCGATTTTGTAGGTGTTATAATAGATTTTCAATATTTCAAATCTTGTTTGTGCCATGGAATGTACCGGAAAATGGTTTTATGGTGTAGAATTCCTATGTCGTACATATGTACACGCGATGCTTAAATACCAGTCAAAAAGTGGTACACTGAAAAAAAATTTTTTTTTCGAAAAAAATGTCCGAAACGGTGTTAATTCAACTGTCATCATTTCAAATCTACTTTTAGCCAGAGAATGTACCGAAAAGTGTATTTTCAAGCCAGGAGGATATTTTGAAAAGTCTGTCTTAAACGATGTGAAATAAACTGTCTCCTTTTGAAATCTTCTTTTAACCAGGGATTGTACCGAAAAGTGCCCTTTTTGACAAATGTTTCCCAAATGGTGTAAGTAATTAATTTTCAATATTTCAAATCTTCTTTTTTCCATGGAATACACCCTTCAATTGGTTTTTGATCCATAATTCCTATGTCGTACGTATGTAAGACCGATACATTACAAAATACCAGTCAAAAGGTAGTACACTGAATAAATAGAAATTTTCTGAAAAGTCTGTCCCAAACGGTGTAAAATTACTTGTCCTCATTTCAAATCTTCTTTTAGCCAGGGAATGCACCGGCAAGTGTCTTTTTAGTCAAGAATCCTCATATTGTAGGCATGTCATAGCAAAACAATACAAACATACCATTTTAAAGGGACTATCTTAAAAAAATGATTGTTTTGAAAAATGAACGGTGTAAATAAGGAATTTTCACTATTTCAAGTTTTCTTTTTTTGCCATGAAATATACCGTAGACTATTTTTTCGTCTATAATTTCTAAGTCGTACGTATGTTATGAACATCGATACAACTCAAAATACCAGTCAAAAGTTAGGACACTGGAAAAATGATTTTTTCGAAAAAAAATGTCTCAAACGGTGTAAAATCAACAGTCCTTATTTCAAATCTCCTTTAAGCAAGGGAATGTACCGAAAAGTGTATTTTTAGTCAAAGATCCTAATATAGTAGTCGTATAATAAAATTACAACACGAAAATACCATCTTAAAGGGACTACCTTGAAAAAAAACTATTTTTGAAAATGTTTCCCAAACGGTGTAAATAATGAATTTTCATTATTTCAAAACTTCTCTTTGCTATAGTATGTACCGGATTTTTTGGTCAGTATTTCCTACGTCGTACATATGTTACACCGATACAACACAAAAATACCATTCAAAATGTAGCAAACTGAAAAATTTAAATTTTTCGAAAAATCTGTGCCAAACGGTGTAAATTATTTAAATCAGCTGTTTTCATTTTAAATCTTCTTTTAGCCAGAGAATGTACAGCGAAGTGTCTTCTAAGGGCAAGATCCTCATATCGCAGTTGTGTAATAGCGATACAAAACTAGAAATACCATCTTAAAGGGTCTTCCTTGAAAAATATTTTTTTTTTTTGAAAAATGTTTCACAAACTGTGTAAATAACTAATTTTCAAAATTACAAATCTTCGTTGAGCCATGGAAAGTACCGGAAAATGTCTTTTTAGCTCATGATCCTTATGCTGTAGATGTGCAATAGCAATACAAAAAAAAAACATCTTAAAGGGACTAGATCTTCCAAGTAGCAATCACAACTATGACTACTTTCTGGAATATATAGAAAAACTGTATGATATTGTAAATGTTTATTCTACACAGGGTGCAGTATACATTATGGGAGACCTTAATTCTCATTTGAATGGAAATACCTTTATAAAGCATCTAGATAGACGTAGTCATGCTTTGAATACTTTTTTAAAATTTCACGATTATGTCTCAATTGGGACGTCTTCTATAAATGTTGGTGCAGATTGTACATTTGTCTCATATGATAAACAGTCAAAATCTATAATTGATCATATATTAATTCCTGCAGACTTAGCAGACTTGGTTTTAGCTTGTAAAACATTTGATGATGATTGTTTAAATGTGTCCAATCATAGACCTGTTGTGTTAACTTTAAGTATTGACGGGCTTTTCGCAATGAGGCAAGAGAATAGTAAAATGGTTATTAAGTGGAGATCACTATCTACAGAGAAAATCAGTAAATATGAGTCTACTTTGACCGAATTACTACAAAACCACGTGGATTATTTTGATAATTGTAACACAAATGATAGTCACATACCGTTACATTTCATCAACGAATTTTATGTTAAACTATGTAACATCATCAAAGAAGCTTCAGAACCTTTACTTTCAAAATCCAAATACAGGGGGTACCTTAAACCATTCTGGAATGAAGAGCTTAAGTCACTCCATAGATGTATGCGGAGCAAAAGGCGGAATTGGTGTCTGAAAGGGAAACCAAGGGGCAACAATATTATTGAATATGTAGAATATAAGGAATCGAAGAGGAAGTTCAGACATAAACATAGAGTTTATGCTGAACTTTATCTTTCATCCCTTAATGATGAAATCGACAAAACGGCCGAAATCGATCCGTGCACTTTTTGGAAGTTATACGGTAAAAGAAAGTCACGATATAATGTCTATCAAGGAGCCATGAAATTCGATAATGAAACATACAGGGACTCTCGGGAAATAACAGAGCAGTGGGGATTATATTTTAAAAACTTGTATGCTTTCAATATTGAGGATCATTATGATAATCCTTTTATACAACATATCAATGATACTGTAAATCATATCCGATCTGAGCCTTGTCCTCTGAATGATCAATTTACTTTCGATGATCTTACGAGGGCGATCCTCAGATTGAATAAGAATAAAGCATGCTCGCATGACAATATTTTCAATGAACATCTTATTTATGGAGGTCAATTGTTACATTCATGTCTTTTAAAGTTGTATAATATGATGTTTAAGTATTCTTTTGTACCCAAAAGTATGAAATTTGGACACATTGTAACCTTATTTAAAGGTGGGAATAAAAGTAAATCAGATCCGAATAACTACAGAGCGATTACATTGTCGTCTGCTTTCTTGAAGCTTTATGAAGCATTATTGCTCGAATTGGTTAAATCAGAGTGCGTAGTCCCTTTGAGCCCTCTTCAATTTGGATTTCAACCAGGTATTAGTTGTCCTATGACTTCCTTTTTGTTAAAAGAGAGCTTATTTCATGCAAAAGAGTCAAATAGTAAACTTTATACATGTTTCCTTGATATTCAAAAAGCTTTCGACAATGTATGGCACAACGGGCTGTTTTACAAGTTAAGTGAAATGGGTATTACCGTACTTACCCTAAAATCTGTTATAAGTTTATATGATGAAAACCAATGCTGTGTACTTTTCAACGGACACAAATCTGAATCTTTTGATATTGAGGTGGGAACCAGACAAGGAGGGCTGACGTCACCATTTTTCTATCTTTGCTTTATCAATGGACTTCTGGTTGATTTAGAAAACAGCAGTGTAGGTTTTACATTGTATGACATTAGATTACCATGTATTACTTCTGCTGACGACATGGTCCTTATGAGTCTCACAAAAATTGGTCTTGACAACCTTCTTAAAATTTGCTATGCATATTCAAGAAAATGGATATTCAGATACAATTCAAAAAAGTGTGCCGTTATTGTGTTTAACGAAAGTAAACATGCATTTCTGTTGTCAAAAAGAAAATGGGTGATAGGGTCTGAAATAATAGAAGAAGAAGAAAGGTATACACATCTAGGTGTCACATGTGATAAGTATTTTTCAAACTTACCAAGTATACAGGACGCAACCATCAAGTTACGTGGGTCTTTCATGAGTCTTTTTAATAGTGGAGTGAATGATAAATGTCTTCATCCCTTCACTAGTAAAAAGTTGTATAATGCTATTGCCCTACCGCGCGGACTTTATGGTTGTGAAACTTGGCTGTCAATGTCCGATAATGAAATATTGAAATTAGAACGATGTCACCGATTTTGTGTTAAAACAATTCAAGGTTTAAGTAAATTTACTAGAACAGATATTGCTTTAGGTATGCTTAAAATGTTGAACATAGAAAGTTACATCGACATACGTAAATTGAACATGTTAGGCCATCTGTGTAGACTACCAACAGAAAATACCATTAAAAGGGTTTTTAATTTTAGATTATGTGGCTATATTTTGTCAAATAACAACAAAATGGGATATTTTAAAGATATTTTTCATGTCTTGCATAAATACGGTTTCACCAAATATATGATTGATTTTTACGAAAATGGTTGTTTCCCGGGACATTGTCAATGGAAAAAGATTGTTAAAAAACAAGTTCAACATGTTTTCGAAGAAAAATGGACAAGCAATATCTTTCAGGAACCCGAATTCGAAATATTTGTGTCAACTCATCCTGCTTTCTGTGAAAGCATCTTTTGGTATATTTCAAAATGCAACTCAAAGTATCGAAAGTATTGTAATTCAATAGTCAAAATATTTTCGACTCTTGGACGTTGTAATCCGGTTACTCTATGTGCCAAGTGTGGACAATTTTATGATACCATAGCTGTACATGCCCTAATTCAATGCAGTGCGACTGAGGACATCAGACAAAAGATGTTAGACATGATGTTATGTAAATATGGTACACACTTCAAAGATTTTTTCAGTACATTATATGACAAAACTAAAACATGCATTTTATTGGGAGCTCCATTCCCGGAATTACTATTGAGACTAGCTGGAAATCACATCGACTTCATAATGTCATTATTGTATTATGTTCATGCTATGTGGACACTGTTCAATAATTAGATAGATTGTTTTATGTACGTAAAAACGGATCTAGATTCTGACACCAGTTTTCCTAGCATTTATGGTAATTTAGTACGATGAGAATTTTTTAGGAATATAATCAGTTTCTAACATATCATTTTCTTTGTCCATGTAATAATCTATGTATCATGTTTATTGCATTTGTATTCTCTTTCATTGTTTATTGTTCATTGTGTAATGTATGTATATGTGTGTATGTAAATCTTCATTTGATGGAGGAAATAAAGATATGACTTTGAAAAAATGATACTTTTGAAAAATGTTTCCCAAACGGTGTAAATTACGAATTTTCAATATTTTAAATCTTTTTCTTGCCACTGAATGTACCGCAAATTGTCTTCTTCGTCTGGAATTCCTATATTGTACGCGTAGTTAACACCGATACAACATAAAAATACCAGTCAAAAGTTAAAATATAAAACAGCTGATTTTTTTTTCGGAAAACTCTCCTAACGGTTAAAATAAACTATCCTCATTCTAAATCTTCATTTAGCCAGGAAATGTACAGAAAATTTTCTTTTAGTCAAGGATCCTGATAATGTAGGTGTGTGATAGCAACGAAACACAAAAATACCATCTTAAAGGGGCTACCTTGGAAAAACGGTTCTTTTGACAAAAATGTTTCCCAAATGGTGTAAATAATGAATTTTCAATAATTTAAATCTCCTTTTGCCATGGAATGTAGCGGATATTGGTTTATGGTCTAGAATTCCTATGTCGTACGTATGTAATACTAATACAACACAAAAACACCATTCAAAAGTTAGGACACTGAAAAATTAGAAATGTTCGAAAAGTCTGTCCCAAACGGTCTAAAATCAATTGTCTTCATTTCAAATCTTCTTTTAGCCGGGAATGTACCGAAAAGTGTATTTTTAATCCAGGATCCTCATATTGTTGGTGTGTAATAGGAATACAACACAAAAATACCATCTTTAAGGGCCTACATTGAAAAGAATAATTGTTTTGAAAAATGTTTCCGAAACGGTGTAAATAATTATTTTTCCATATTTCAAATCTCATTTTGCCATGGACTGTGGGGATTTTTTTCTAGAATCCATATGTCGTACGTTTGTAACACCGATACTACGCAAAAATACCACAGAAAAGGTAGTACAATGAAAAAAATAATTTTTTTTTCGAAAAAGCTTTCCCAAATGGCGTTAAATTAAATGTCCTCATTTCAAATCTTCCTTTCGCCAGGGAATGTACCGAAAAGTGTCTTTTTAGTCCAGGATCCTGATATTGTAGGTGTGTAATAGCAATACAATACAAAAAATACCATCTTAAATAGACTTTCTTGAAAAAAGGATTGTTTTGAAAAATGTTTCCCACCCGGTGTAAAGAATGAATTTTCAATATTTCAAATCTTCTGTTTGCCATTAAATGTACCGAAAAAAAAAATGGCTAGAATTCTATGTTGTGCGTACGCAGCACTAAAACAAGACAAAAATATCAGTCATAAGATAGTACACGGAAATATTGAATTTTTTCGAAAAATCTGTCCTAAACGGTGTAAAATCATTTGTCCTGATTTCAAATTTTCTTTTGGCCAGGGAATGTACCGAAAAGTGTCTTTTTAGTCCCGGATCCTCATATTGTAGGTGTGGAATATCAAAACAATAGAAAAATACCATCTTAAAGGGACTACCTTGAAAAATGGTCCTTTTGAAAAATGTTTCCAAAACTGTGCAAATAATGAAAATTTTCATTATTTGAATTTTTCTGTTAGCCTTTGAATGTACCGAAAATTGGTTTTTGGTCTATATTTCTTATGTTGTACGTACCAAAACAACCAAAAAATACATATCAAAATGTTGTTAACTGAAAAATTGAATGTTTTTTAAAAGAAATCTGTCCCAGACAGTTTAAAATCCACTGTTTTCACTGTAAATCTTCTTTTAGCCGGGGATGCACCGAAAGGTGTCTTTTACTCCAGGATCCTCATATTGTAGGTGTGTAATAGGAATACAACACAAAAATACCATCTTAAAGGGTCTACCTTGAAAAAAATGTTTTGAAAAATGTTTCCCAAAAAGTGTAAATAATGAATTTTCAATATTTCAAATCTACCTTATGCTATGGAATGTAACAGAAATTAGTTTTTTGTCTATAATTCCTATGTCGTACATATGTAAACCAACAAAATACAAAAATACGAGTTAAAAGTAAGTACACTGATTTTTTTTTAAAAAATCTGTAGAAAACGATGTAAAAATCAACTGTCCTCATTTGAAATATTCTTTTAGCCAGGGAATGTACCGAAAAGTGTCTTTTTAGTCCAGTCAGGATCCTGATATTGTACTTTTGGAATAGCAGTACAACAAAAAAATACCATCTTAAAGGGACAAACTTGAGAAAATGATTCTTTTGAGAAAAAATTCACAAACGGTGTAAATTTTTTTTTCAATATTTCGTGGAATAGACCAGAAATTGTTTTTTTTTTTTCGTCTAGAATTTCTATGTCGTACGTATGTAACACCATTATAACCCAAAAATGCCAATCAAAATGTAGTACACTGAAAATTGACATCTTTCGAAAAATCTGTCCCAAACGGTGTAAAATCAAGTGTCCTTGTTAGACAGGGAATGTACCGAAATTATCTTTTAAGTCCAAGATCCTAATATTGAAGGTGTGAAATAGCGATACAGCACAAAAATATCATCTTAAATTAAAGGGGCTACATTGAAAAATTATTGTTTTGAGAAATGTTTTCCAAACGGTGTAAATAATGAAAGTTCTATATTTCATGTCTCCTTTTGAGATGGAATGTACCAGAAATTGTTTTTTGGTCCAGATTTTCCTATGTCGTACGTATGTAACACCGATCCAAAACAAAAATACCAGTCAAAAATAAGTACATTGAAAAACTGAAATTGTTCAAAAAATCTGTCCCGAACGGGTTTAAATCAACTGTCCTCATTTCACACCTTCTTTTAGCCAGGGAATGTACCAAAGAAGTCTTTTAAGTTTAGAATGCTCATAACATTCAATCTTAAATGGTATACCTTGAAAATGATTATTTTGAAAAATGTTTCCCAAACGGTATAAATAATGTATTTGCAATATTTCCTATCTTCTTTTTACCATGGATGGAAGCGGAAATTAGTTTTTGGTCTAGAATTCGTATGCCGTACGTATACAACACCGATACAACACAAAATACCAGTCAAAGGGTAATCCACTGAAAAATTGAAATATTTCGAAACACCTGTCCCAAACGGTGTAAAATCAATTGTCCTCATTTCAAACCTTCTTTAAGCTAGGGAATGTACATTTATGCAACATCATTGAATTTGGATTAGGCTAACGTTTTACCGCCCGGTACTAGGCTATTCACACCCCAATGTATTTAGGTTTATCATGCTATATAGGACTCCCAACTGGTCCATTTCGAGTGACAAAACACATCTGCCCATCTAATGATATGTAATGGCTGTTAATGGACGGTCAGCTGTACATGATCTCTCGGTGTATACGCATTATTAAATTGTATAGATAGACGAAGGCCGATATACTAGTAGTAATAGCTTTTCCTCATTAGGAGTAGCTTTTTGATATTAAAGGGAACACAGTTTAACTTGTTGGAGACATTGTTCCTTGTGGGTGAGTTATTAAAATATTATTTCGTTTGACGTTTTTTACAAAAAAAAAAAAAAAAAAAAAAAGAATTATACGAGATTAGATCTCTAAAAGTTCCCTATATCGACCCTAGTACCGATAATCCGAATTGTTTTCCATTAACATACAAAACCGATTTTTAAATCCAGAATTTTGAAACTTGAGTAGGCCTACAGAACGCTAGCAAATCGGTTTTGAATTGAGAGAAGTTATCTGGAAAAGGTGACCATATCGCATTTCTGACATTTTTTTCAGATAATGTACAATCCACGCTGTTTTCTACAGGGTTCTATATTAAGCCGCATTTCCATTGCCGACCAAATCAACTCGATCAACTCGATCACCTAAATCCCCCGATCATACCCGAATCAACTCGACCAAATGTGTCAACACGACTTCTTCTTCATTTCTTGTCGATTAATTCCCGATCATTTTTGCTGACCACGCTCGATCGCCGCGGTCACTCTTGCTGACCAAGCTCCATCAGTACTCGATCGCTTAATCGAGCTTGATTGAGTTGACTTGGTCGGCAATGGGAACGCACCTTTACTTTTAGTAACACTCGAACCTCGATCGGCATGGATGTTAATTATCGGACCGCAAATTCGGTTTAATCGTTAACTACCAATTTTCAGTTTGGTTATTGTAGAAGTCGTTTTGAAAACCAAGTTTCATGTGTTGAAAAAAAAACAACAACAACAACAAAACAACAAAAAACCAACACAACAACAACAAAAAAACCCGAATGATATTGCACACAACTACGCAAATTATCTATTGTCTGATTTGTTGATGTAGTTTTGTGTCCCCTGTAAGTGACATCAATGTATCGATGGTGTTAATTTTGTCCTGGAAAAAGATGTCCATATGACATTTGAGACAATCAGGGATTTGTCAATGCGCAGTCAAATCAGGATCCGAACGGCTATCATTTAGACTTTACAAGTTATGATGAAGCTTAAGGTATAATACCCGTAATATGGCCATTTTTAGTTTCATAAAATATCGGAATTCTTTCGAGCGTCGTCGTTACGTATCCGAACTTATTCGGGCGCGGTCCTAAGCATTCGGCGGTGGAAAGCTCCACCACCGAATGTTTTCGACGTCGACCGAATAATTCCGACGTCGCGCGAATCTCATTAGGGATAGACTACCTTAAACGATCTTGACACATGATTGTTGGTCCCAAATGCCACAATTTCCAGATCTCAGCATGATTTTTACACTTTATTTAAACAAGTGTTTTATTTTTTTTTTCAGAAAAAAGATGAAACTACTAATGAGTATAGCAGTTTTCCTTGTCGCTTTGCTACTTTCTGACAAAGCAGAAGCGCATGCTGGGATCGAACGAGATACTGACCCAGAGTTTAGTGGACTTGAAGCAGGAGGCCTTAATATTGCTGAACAACCGGAACGACGAGGGACTGACCCAGAGTTTAGTGGACTCAAAGCAGGAGGCCTTCATATTGCTGAACAACGGGGACGACGTGCGACTGACCCAGAGTTTAGTGCACTTGCAGCTGGATGCCTTAATATTGCTGAACAACCGGAACGACGAGAGACGGACATTGCCACTAGATCTACACGTGATGCTCAACCTAATCTTGATGTAAACGTCGATGAACAGATTAACGATGCTGGACGAAAACGTGACAAAATTCCCAAACAAAGACACCGGTCTGATCCAAACGATGATTCTTCATCTCAAATCGAAGCAGTCGGTCCATACAAAAGGAAAATCGGTCCATCTGATCCAGAGTTTAGTGGACTTGAATCAGTAGGCCATAATATTGCTGAACAACGGGGACGACGAGAGACTGATCCAGAGTTTAGTGCACTTGCAGCAGGATGCCTTAATATTGCTGAACAACAGGAACGACGTGCGACTGACCCAGAGTTTAGTGCACTTGCAGCAGGAGGCCTTAATATTGCTGAACAACGAGGACGACGAGAGACTAACACAGAGTTTAGTGGACTTGAAGCAGGAGACCTTAATATTGCTGAACAACGGGGACGACGTGCGACTAACCCAGAGTTTAGTGGACTTGAAGCAGGAGACCTTAATATTGCTGAACAACCGGAACGACGAGAGACGGATCCTGAGTTTAGTGCACTCGAAGCAGGAGATCTTAATATTGCTGAACAACGGGGACGACGAGAGACGGACATTGTCACTAGATCTACACGTGATGCTCAACCTAATCTTGATGTAAACGTAGATGAACAGATTAACGATGCTGGACGAAAACGTGACAAAATTCCCAAACAAAGACACCGATCTGATCCAAACGATGATTCTTCATCTCAAATCAAAACAGTCGGTCCATACAAAAGGGCAATCGGTCCATCTAATATTATTTACAAATAAGCTACTTTTATAGACATTTATGCAATAGTCATTTCTTCATTGGTCTTTTTTATTTCAAGTTCAATTATTATTTTCTGAATGTCAAAGCTTCTATGCGAACAGAAAATTTAGACAACGTTTTTATACTAATATCATTCTGATCTGGTATACATATAATATTATATAGAATGGTGTCTTGCTGCTGAATCTTACCATTCACTTTTTAAATAAGTATTGCTTTGTCAAGTAGGCCTACATATTACTAGTAGTTTATATAGATTTGAACCGGAATCTGGAAAAAGGTTCCTTGTACAAGCATTTGAGATAGCCACGTTAAAAGATAAGACTATGTCTTTAAGGACAGATCCTCCAGTTGTTACTGCGCAACTTACTGCGCATATCCTAAAATAACGAAATAAAGCTGTTTCGGTAATTGGCTTTTTCAGCAAATGTATTTTTTACATTTAGTTAATGTTTGGTTGATAAATGACAATATCCCTTTCCGGTTATTTCAATTTTCTCTGTTTTGTCAATTAAAGTGTAATAGTACTCGGATGGTACATTTCGCTTTCTGTTACGCGTACAACATGTGGCGTTAGCGGTAGGAAACGGAGCGATTAAAGCAAAGTGGTGTCTTTATGAGCTAGTCCGCTTCGGATGGACACAAAAGATGACACTTTTTATTATCTAAAGATGGTAACAAGGAAGAAAATGGATAAAAATAGTGAAACAATTTCGGACAGAGCTGCAAAAAGTAAACCAAATTTTACTTATTACTGAGAAAAACGCTTGGTTTGATATATTTTTCTTTCTTTGTTTTTGTAGGTATGACCAAGCACTATGTCTATACCAAAAAAGAAAAAATTCTTACCGCTGGAATATTTTTTATTATCAGAAACGTTGCGAAAAAAGAGCAATTTGAGCTACTTTTGAAAGAATGTTTTACTAAAAATTTCAAAATTATCACTAAATTTTCCCAAATTGATACTCATTTAGACAGAATAAAACATATTGAACACAATAAAGACCTATCTATGTAATCCTAGTCATTTCGAACACCTTTTTTGTGGGTATTTAAGTGACACCCCATTTTTGCAATTTTAGACATGAGTAGTCTCCCTTGAAATCTAATAACTTTCTAATTCGCTTGGTGACCTATAGTTTTTAAGTCATTTATTTACTTCTCATATATTTAAATATCAGTACAGAAAAAAAAAACTTACCGTAGGAAATAAATGGAGGGTCTGTCCTTAAGCAGTTCACAAGGATTCATGCTCCTGTCTTGCAGTTTCTACAGATAATAATGAAGAAGCTATTGGAGAACAACATGCTTCATGATCAGACTGCGTGTATACGCATGCTGATCTTGAACCATATTGGTCTCTGAAGCCTTAAGGGGCCCTTTTCCAGATTTTGGCGCATTTCTTTTTCTACAGCATAAATATTGTATTGTTTGTCGAATAAACTTTACACGTCCGTTTCTGTTACTTCTGTAATACATACATGTATTTATTAACCCTTTCCCAAACGGCAAACAGTTGAATCAGTTTAATTTGAAAACAACTACAGAAGACTTATTTGTGTACAGAAAAGCAAAGAAAAAATTAAGACAAAAGGAGAAAATGCTGGTTTTAAGCATTTTCTTCTTTTGTCTAAATTTCAAAAGTTTTTATTAGGGATTTTCAAACCAAGTCTTGCTTCTGCTCATCATGTAGGCTACATTATTGAAATATTGTAGAAAAAGGAAAGGAAACGCACGAAATTAGCAAATCTTTTACATTTATATCTTAATTGCTAGATGTATTATCAAAATTATCTTATAATTATATTACTTTTGATATCCATTGATGAGAATCGACGGGACCAGATTTTCAATGGCAAATAATGTTGTGCTAAATATAGACTGGGTTTGCCGTTATGTTTTGATAAACCGTCGGCGTTGTTATAAAATCCCGTAACTACGGATTGAATCAATATATTTTAACCATATTTTAACAACATCTACGAAATACCATTGTTTGTCCGAAATTACGTCACGATTGGCAGGATAAAATCGTTCCCTATTTGACTTTAGCAGATATAAGGAACGATTTTATCCTATTAACCGTAACGTAATTTCAGACAAGCAGAAAAAATAAAGCATAACTCTATTCCCACACAGACACTTTTTGAGAAAAATGCATGGGAAAACATTGTAATACAAGTAAATGCAAAAAAGATGGTTTTGAAAAGAAATTTCTTCATTATCCACAATGTTTTCGAATTCAAAAATACAAAGTTTATCAAAATTACACAATTTTGAAATTGTCGTTTGCAGCACCTTTCAAATTTGAACAGGCTAAATTTTTGACGTCAAATAGGAAAGTTTCTGACATTGTCAAATGCAATTTAATTTGCAATTCAAATGAAACTTTATAGTCTAATTCTTTAATTCTTTATATAATTGCATAATTTGCGTCATTCATTACTGTTTTTACATTTTATCTGTACCAATGTCGGGGAATTATATTTTTGTAAGGTATGTACATTCAGAGAGAGAAAAGAAAAAAAGAACACTAGTTTGATCTTTTCTCTCACTAATTTAGAACATAACAAAATGATTTCAAATACCTGTAGGCGTAACCGCATGCCCTTTTTCAGTAATACGTCAATCCTTTGCAAAACAAAATAAATTGACTTTGCCCAGATTCATTGAAGATATTGTTGCTATGGCAATAGAAATTACTTCTAGAAATAAGACAACAAGTTAATGGTTTTATTTGTTATTTGATATATTTTATACATTTGTATATAGAAGTTAGACAAAAAAGTTTAATTTAAAGATAATTATGGCTACCTAGTTTACGAGTATCACGGATTATATGGGCATCTATAAACAAGCTGCAGTTACGAGGTTTTTGTTGAAAAGCATGAAACTATTGTAATATGGTATAGAGCCATTTCGGGAAAAAAGATACAGCATACATTCGCTGACGTGTGTGGTTGCTTACTATTTTTGTATCTTTCTTGATCTTTTTTTTTAAACCTTTCAAGTCTTTTATTTTTTGTCCACTGTGAGTAGCCTATATTTGCTAATATTACTGGAAACTTTCTGTAAGTTATGTTAATCAAATGCCTATGCTAAACTTTTAAGGTTGTGATAATATGTTCTCAGGGGATTAAATACATAAAAACCTACTTATTTTGTGTAAGTCGACACTCGTTATGTCGACATCGGCTAAGTCGAATAACTGCTTTAAAAGTCAAAGCGAAATTCTTGTCACGTCCTCAACAATTAATGAATATCAAATATTTCATTCGAATAGTATATGGACGTCTAAATATGGTAGGAAAAGGGTAGAAATTGCTCATGTCGAGTTTTTTCTCCCCTTTCCAGCTATATTTCAATTATGAAAGCATCCGAGGAGCAACAAAATGGCAATATATTATTTAAATTGAAACTGAACAAAATCGGATAAGACGAACTCCGGATATGTCGCCGTATTTTGACGCCACCGTCTTCGACGCAACGAGTGTTAACTATATACAATTCATTATATGGTTTGATTAGTTTAAAATGTAGACCTAGTTTAAAAAACCCTCGTAACTGCAGCTTAAAACTAGCCGTAGTTACAATCTTTTTGTTAACAAGAGTTGTCCACGGATATACTGGTTCTTGTTATTAAAACAATTTAACTACAAGGTCAATGTCAAGAGATCAAAGGTCATGGATGTCGTGCAATTTGAGCACGGTGCTCAGATTTGAGAATGAGATCGTACTTAAGTTTTTTTTCGAGAATTGAAGATGACCAATTAGCCAACACACGTGACATTGTTGTCTGAAAGTTATGAAGTTAAAGTGACATTTCACGATGTTTTTTCATAAAATTTACTTTAATTTTACTTTAATTTTACTTTAATTTTTATCTGAAAGAGCATATTTTCTTATGACAATTCTGAAAATTTCAAGCCAAAATATTGCGCCGTCTACGAGAAATATATATTTTTGTGCTGAAATTAATCAAATTGTTGTCCACAGCAGTCGGATTTATATGTAATTTGCCAATTCTTCCTCAACTTTAAAGGCGTATTTTTCGCTTATGAATAACAACTTTAAAAAATGATAGCATTTATATGCATTAGAAAAACCAATCTTTGCATCAAGATATACTTTAAAAAATGAAATTGGAATGTTATGTCCCTTTAAAGATAACTTACTAAATCATTTGATTGCTTAATTGGTATTTTGTCAGACATCAGTGATTGACCATTAACAAAAGCGAGGGCATATCGATGCTTTTCAACAAAAACATGGTAACTGCAGCTTGTTTTAAGCTGCAGTTACGAGGTTTTTGTTGAAAAGCGATGACATATAATTTTTATTTCAGATGGACACTTCTTTTGACTCTAACGATGCTACTTCCGTCTCTATTCATCGTGGCTGTACATGAAGAATCTACGGGCTGCTGTTACCCGCCTAGTTACGATGGGCCTGCTGGTTTACTATCTATTGATGATGATCAATTTGCCAACACACGTGACATAGTTGTCTGAAAGTTATGAAGTTAAAGATAACTTACTAAATCATTAGACTGCTCAATTGGTATTTTGTCAGACATCAGTGATTGACCATTAACAAAAGCGAGGGCATATCGATGCTTTTCAACAAAAACCTCACAACTGCAGCTTGTTCTAAGCTGCAGTTACGAGGTTTTTGTTGAAAAGCGATGACATATAATTTTTATTTCAGATGGACACTTCTTTTGACTCTAACGATGCTACTCCCCTCTCTGTTGGTCGTGGCTGTACATGAACAACCTTCAGGCTGCTGTTACCCGCCTAGTTACGATGGACCAGGTGGTTTGCTATCTATTGATGATGACCAATTAGCAAACACACGTGACATAGTTGTCAGGAAGAAACGGGACGTATCTGTGGACAGTGCCCCTGCTATTGTCGAACACCCAAACAGTTAGATGTTATGGCGAGGGAATGAATGAACAGTTGTAGGAGAGGAGGGGGTCTTAATCCTCTATTGGTGACGATGAATTAGCAAATACACGTGACTGTGTTGTCAGGAAGACACGATATGCTTCCGTGGACATAGCACCTGCTATTGTCGAACAGCATCGTATCTGATTGTCCTTTTTTACTGTGTTTCATGAGAAATATAGATCTATACATTCATCTACCGTCATTGTAAATTGAGATAGAATAGCTATAAAAAATCCCTGAAAAACTTTTTTTCTTTCTGTTTCCTTGTGTATCCTCTTTTCTGTACGTCTGTATATCTCCACTCTCCGTTTTATATACCATTCTCTCCAATATTTACCCCTCTTTTCTTTCTTCCTCTCGTCTCTCCATTTTCTAACATACAATTCTTATCATCGTAGATATCCAATATGAATTCAACCCTATGCGCAAATGCAATAAGGGCATGTTTTCAAAATCCAAGTTAACTTTGATTTTGAAAACATGCCCTTATTGCATTTGCGCATAGGTTTGTAGACCAGACTTTCTCAACAAGGGCGGATCTAGGGGTGGGGTCAGGGGGGTCATGACCCCCCCCCCCCCCCCTGGAATTTGCCGAAAATTGAATTTTGACTATATAAATTTACATATTTAACACATTTTAAGCCATCATTTGGGCTTTGACCCCCCCCCCCCCCCATGGAAAAAAATTCTGGATCAGCCCTTGCTCAAAGTGCGATATGATCAGGATCCATGTTGCTCACTTTACAAATATCATAAGAATCCTTATTCCAGAGCTAGGCGCATACGTGACATTGTGCTTTGAATACATTATGATCTTATTTTAGACGATGCGACTCCTACATCAAAGATGTTAAATCATGTTCGTGTCAAAATGGCAATGAATTTGTGCTGAAAATAGACTGGATACGTATACCGTTATGTGTTGTCGGTGTTGTTATAAAATCTCGTACATGTAACTACGGCTTGAATCAAGCCGTAGTTACGAGATTTCATAACAACACATACGAAAGACTTTTGTTTGTCCGAAACTACGTCACGGTAAACTGGATAAAATCGTTTCCTATTCACTAACGTTCTATAGCCCGGTCACGATATTATGGCACATGTTTACAAAATCTACCTTTGTAAACAAAGCAATATCGAACTCCAATGTACTGTAACTTTGAATGGGATGGTTCGAATATTGCAGATGTCTCACACCACTGCAATATTCAAACCAACGCACACAAAATTGCATTTAGATTATGGACGCCTTTTCCTTTGTTTACTTAGATAAAATTGTAAACATGTCCCATCATATCGTGAATAGACTAAGATCAAATAACTTTGATAGATTTGATGTTTTTCATATTAATCAGCAATGATTAAAACTGAGATCAAAGTTTTAACGAAAAACAACAGCAGGTGTTACTCTCTACGTCTCTAATGAAAATTAAAAGGGGAAAATCAAAAGACGAATTGGCTTATCGCTATCTTAGGAATTGATTTAGATTGTATTAGCCTACGAAATGGATGGGCATCATGCATGAAACTACCCTTATCAGAGCTACACATAAGATGGGGTAATGGCTTTTCAAAATGCAATATTTCATTCATTGTTCACCGAATCCCATTTTGCGGGTACTCATTGAAATGATGTCATAGA
Source organism: Fragum sueziense (assembly GCA_963680895.1). Taxonomy (NCBI): domain Eukaryota; kingdom Metazoa; phylum Mollusca; class Bivalvia; order Cardiida; family Cardiidae; genus Fragum; species Fragum sueziense. The sequence continues at coordinate 28,451,636 of OY804604.1, forward strand.
GACGATTCGAATGAGTATCCGCAACATAGGGTTTGGATTTGAAATAACAAAATGTAGAAAGTCTACAAAATTACAACTGCAACATGGCTTTGAAGACAGAAAATGTATTATTTAATACGAAATGCAAACATCTGCGTCTTTTCTGAGTCGGTCGATTTTGACAAACAAGCAATGTCACGCAAAGATACCGTGTATATAAAGCTCTGGTACATCATCTTACGCCACAATATTCTCAATCAACACTGAATATGGCAGCCTGTGCAAGGTAAGGATTTGATATGTTCGTTTTGTAGACGAGCGAGACATGATGGAACACATACAGTGTAAAATGTGCGCCAGATCAAGTCTTGTATATTTTAATGTAATAGAGTAACACAGTCGCGATAATGCCGACTTTACAAATGGAGTACATAGATACTTTTGGGCGACAAGACAATTTGTTTAAGACATGCTTGTATGATATAAAAGAAATATACATTGTTGATTACTAGAAAGGAGATGTTTCAAAACTGTCCAAGCACAAATTTTCTTTAACTGTGCACAGTGATAAAGGACTATATAAAAGCAATGAGACTGCAATTAGTATGGTAGATAATCAAAACTAGAAATAGAAAAGCCACCATGCCTTATTCCCACATTGACACGAAACATGTCCCTCATGTTCATCCAAAACCTTAGTTTTATGTATTTTCTATATATTTCAAGTGGCTTTGGTTCGAGACACCCAAAGCATTACATTCATATCAGAAAAGTATTTGAGGAAATTATATGTATGTCTTTTTTATGAAATAATTATAAAAATGCATATTTTTCTGTAAAATTAGCGAACAGAGCAAAATTGAATTCCAAAGTTAAGTATGTTGGAGTCTTTGTCAACATACCATATTATAAAAAAAAAACGTGCTACATGATTGCTCTTACTTTGAGCTAAATTGCATGGAATTCCAAAGTCGGTAACGGTATCATTTTAACCTTATCATTGATGAAAACGATATGTTGATCCATGACTTGTATTAAGTCAAAATTTGATTTTACTTCTAAAATCATTTTATTCAGCATGCAATGCAAGCATAAAGCAACAATCATTTCCAAAACAGGCATTGAAACATTTATACATTAAATATAAATGTTGTATTTGTACAGTTACATATATCTAAACTGACGTCCAAAAGAAACGCTCCAGTGAAATTTGTCGTTATTTTCTTTATGCTTATTACAGTGTTAGTGAAATGTATACTGTATATTATCATTTTGATCGACAATTACGGCAAATGAAATATGTGCGTTTCTATCCATTGAAATGTCCATTTCCGGTGACTGGTCACGTTTTTCAGGTGCGCTTCGTGTATGTACATATATGTACATCACGTGATGAAATTGGTCACATTTTACACAGTAACATGTGTTAGTGGATAGGCAACCACGAATTTAAAGATGTTCTTATGAAACATCCGAATTGAAGGATTCCAAGACTAAATTCTGAAAAAAGGGCTCGTAATATAGCCATTTTGAATGCGACGAATGCACAAACAAGTCGTGAGACAGTTTAACACATTGTGTTTCTCAACTCGGTGTCTTGAGCGACGCGTTAGAATTCTGCGAACGTTTATTGATCAGCCACGCTCAACTAGACATCACGTAACGCCTGTAAAGCAAGATAATTATCCACGTTAACGTTATGTACGTTTCAGGTTTGTGACGTTTTGATCGACGTTCTGTCGAATAGTCGGTAAATAAGGTGGCCAAATAGGCGTTTTTCTGGCAAATGTTGTTGTTGCAAGTAACGTTTGATATAAACACACTGCTTGGAAAAAGAGCTCGTAGATTAGCCATTTTAGAATACGGGACAATCAAGAACAAGCCGCCTGGCGTTTTGACGTCTTGCAATGCACGATTATGCATCTTGGTCGACGAGTAAGAGTTACAGAAACATTTGCCAATCGACCAAAGTCAGATAGACCTTATGTAATGCCTGTTATACAAGAAGCTGTCTTACGTTAACGTCATATGCGTTTCAGGCTTGAGACGTTGAAATCGACGTCGGGTTTAGTATTCACTAACTGTGGTCACCAAATAAGACGTTTTACGGTATCTTTTATCGTCGCAAGTAAAGTTTGAACCACGCGCTACTGCTTTTCAAATGGAAATTCTGATACCGCTCTGTTTAAATGTGCCGTTTTTGTAAACTGTAACAATTTGATAATTTCATTGTCATCATTTTTCAACAACAGATAATCAAATTTACAGATGGAAATCAATATTTGTAATTTCAAATCAGATTTACTGAATAATCGGATATTTTTTAGGGCTGAGGCGTTTCTATTTGACGTCAGTATAGATGGAGGCGAAAATATGCATACATGTACATATTGCATTTTTTCTTTACTATTTGATCACACTGCCTAATCATTAGTGACACTACAACATGCAGAAATGTTCAAGCCTTATGTTATAACATTGTAAAGGCTTCTAGATCCTTTACGGTATAGAATCAAATGTTGCCATTTCAAGTTTAAAGTAAAGTTTTTGATATAAGAGCTACTAATAAAGTAACGAGATATGGAAGGGTGCATACGATTCAGTAAAAGATAGTTACAGCATCATTTTCTTTTAAATTTCTTTTCAATTACACAGTTATTATCTTAAAAGGTGTCCCTATTTGGGTACAATCGGGTGCAATTATTTCTGAAAATTATTGTTCTAGCCATACCTTAACCTGTATCGTTACGTAATTTATACACATTTCTATGATACCCTATGGTTAACAAGGAGTTTAGCCACCAATAGCTCTTAATAATCATTTTGGTGTTGGATTTTCTATTTCTGGTGCATGACAACAGTAATTTCTTTTTGCATGATAAACAAATACCATCAGAAAATTCGGTACTTTTTATTTGCTTTTTCATGTTTTCAATGATCCGTATAGAACCATTGTTGTTAACTTTCACGAATCCTGGCTATCTAGAATGTTCCAAAAAGATTTTTAACATTATAATTTCTTCCGTTTTTGGTTACAAAGGGTACGCTTGGGACAAGACTTAATGTGACCCTAGGCAAAATATTTTACAAACTTTGAAGTCTACCCCACAGCAAAATTCCATACAACATTTGAAATCTTGTGTCCGTGTACACTTTTCAAAAAAGATTTTGTTTTTATAACATGCCCCTTTTATGCCGCCACAACAACAAAAGTCTTTGACAGAAAGACATTCTAAGACACAGCGATGCGCCTTTACCCAAAGATGATTTCTGCCAAGTTTCATAAAGATATACAAATCAAATTGGGAGAAAAAAGCATTTTTGAGAAAATGTCAACAGACGGACACACGGACAGATGACGGGAAATGACCGAAAAATATTTCACATCTTGAATTGATCTCAGATAAACTAAAAACCAACAAATATAAACAAAACATTTGAAATAGACATTTTTTTCATTTTTTTACCTTGTCCATTCTTTGAAATGTATACCAGTCAGATGAAAATTCCAAAAGCAACATCTTACCGGCTTAATTTTTCTTGATATTTCACGATAATCATCAGGCAGTATATTTGTGGACAACTTTAGAATGATTTTAAAATCTTGACAAAAACTTGACCGTAGTAATTCTTTAAACTGAATTTTCTGAAAGTATTTAAAAACTACATATTTTGGCGCTGACCCCTAACATCATTTGATATAAAAGAATTCGTTGTACAGAATTATATGAGCCAGGATCTGGAAAAACGTACCTTAAGGCTTTTCAGCCCAACATAGATCAAGACCAGCCTGTGCATAGGCACAGTCTGATCAGGATCCATGTTGTTCTCTAATAGCTTCTTCGTGACCTGTAGTGACTTACAGAAAGAAGCATGGATGCATTTTGGACTGCATTTAAAAACAGGCTGATCTTGACACTCAATTTTTAAAAATGCTTTAAGGAACGTTTTTCCAGCTGCAGGCTCATATGTATTTGTGTTTCACACAGGAATCAGAGACTACTGGGAAACATTTTTAGAATAAATAAGCCCATGAAACTAAAAACCAGAACTCATGCACATACATGTGTACCCTTTTATTGAGGGTACCCTCTTTTTCACGTTAAAACCAAAAAGTTCATAGAAAATTGATTTTTGGAAGGTTCGATTCCAAATATGTCATGAATATGAACCGTTATCTAGTGTACTGACTTCACGCCAAATTTCATTAAATTTCAAGCGTTGGCAGACTCCCATGTTATTTTTCCTATCCGTGAAAAAAAAACTTTGGTTTTTCATTATCATGCTCCTAAACTTACACCATTCCAATATGATGGTCATCACCAGGCTGAATTTCCTTAAGGACAGATCCTCCATTTATTTCCCACGGTAAGAATTTTTTTATTTTTTCTATACTGATATTTAGATATATGAGAAGTAAAAAAAATGACTTAAAAACTACAGGTCACCAAGCGAATTAAAAAGTTATTGGATTCCAAGGGAGACTACTCTTGTCTAAAATTGCAAAAATGAGGTGTCACTTAAATACCCACAAAAAAGGTGTTCGAAATGACTAGGATTACATAAATAAGTTTTTATTGTGTTCAATATGTTTTATTCTGTCTAAATGAGTATCAATTTGAGAAAATTTAGTGATGATTTTGAAATTTTTAGTAAAACATTCTTTCAAAAGTAGCTGAAATTGCTCTTTTTTCGCAACGTTTCCGAAAATAAAAAATATTCCAGCGGTAAGAATTTTTTCTTTTTTTGGTATAGACATAGTGCTGGTCATACCTACAAAAGCAAAAAAAGAAAAATATATCAAACCAAGCGTTTTTCTTAGTTATAAGTAAATTTTGGTTTACTTTTTGCAGCTCTGTCCGAAATTGCTTCACTACTTTTATCCATTTTCTTCCTTATAACCAGCGTTAGATAATAAAAAGTGTCTTCTTTTGTGACCATCTGAAGCAGACTAGCTCATAAAGACGCCGCTTTACTTTTGTTGCTCTGTTTTCTGATCGCTAACGCCACATGGTGCACGTGTAACAGAAAGCGAAATGTACCATCCGAGTACTATTACACTTTAATTGACCAAACAGAGAAAATGGAAATAACCGAAAAGGGTCTTGTCATTTATCAACCAAACATTATCTAAATGTAATAAATATATTTGCTGAAAAGGCCAATTACTGAAACACCTTTATTTACGTTATTTAGGATATGCGCAGAAAGTTGCGCAGTTACAACTGGAGGATCTGTCCTTAAAAATTTGGCAGACTCCCATGTTATTTGTCCTATCCGTGAACCCCCCCCCCCCCACCCCTTTGATTTTTCGTCAACATGCTCCCGAACTTACACCATTCTAATATGATGGTCATCACCAGGAATAAAAAAAATATAGGCCAGAGATTGGAAAAATGTCCCTTCTGGCATCTGAACCAAACATGTCTCAAGATCAGCTTGTGTATAAGCACCCGATAATGAACATGTTGTTCCCCAAAAGCTTGTTCCTGACCTGTAACAATTGTAAGAAAGCAGCATGGATCCTGATCAGACTGCTCTTAGTTGCATGCTGATCTGGAAAAATGGTAGTCTCAAATTCTATTTAGGAACTGTTTCCAGATCTCGACCCAGATTTATAGACGTGCTCATATAGTCACTTTAAATGACAACAAATAATCGAGGGATTTATGTGGCGTATAGCGGACGATAATTGAACTGGCAGAGCAGCCCATGCTAATCGAATGGAATGCTCTGCCAGGTCAATTCTCGTCCGCTATAACGATATCTTCTTATGACTTTCATGAATTTGACCCTCTTTTGATAAAAAATTAACTAGGCAATACTTTCTTGTCTGATGTTGCAAATTCAGGAGATTAAACTCAATGTATGAATTTAAATTGCTGTTTTGAGGCTAGCAGTCGTTTTCTTAGATAAAGATTTGGCTGCAACTGAGTGAAGGTTGGTCGAGATCCATGATAATCTGTGACAACTGTAATGGGTAAAGAAAAAGTAAAATACAATGTATGTAAATCTACGCAGTCTGATCTAGAACCATGCTTGTCAAAAACTTTAGGCTCTTACCAAATCTTGAATAATTTCTAATTAAAATGTTTCACAATTTGGACCAATTAATCATTCTGTTCGTAGCACAATCTCCAACACTGAAATCGTAGGATTAAAGAAAATCTGTGCTTCGGAGCTTGTTACTACCTAATAAATCATCTGATTGGCTGATCGCTATTTTGTCGGACATCGGTGATTGGTCATTTACAAAAGTGACGACATATCGTCGCTTTTCAACGTAAACCTCGTAACTGCAGCTTGTTTTAAGCTGCAGCTACGATGTTTTTGTTGTAAAGCAACGACATTCTGTCTTTCAGAATGGTGCTTCTCCTGACTGTTATGTTGCTAACACTCCCCACTCTGTTTCTCGTGGATGGCAACGTAGTATCGTCGGACTGCTGTGGTTGGCCGCCTGGCATTGATATGACCGGTGCCATACTCACAATCGACGACTTACCGAAAACACGTGCAAATATTGCCAGGAAGAAGCGAGACGTATCTGCAGACAAGGCACGTGCCCTTGTCGAACAACCAAATATATAGTTAAAGGTCATGCTAGTGTCGAACCACAAAATAGCTAAAGACTCGCTCATTGGAGGTCCTGCTTATTTATATGTGATCATGAACAAGATAGACTATTAAACCTTTATAAATGAAATTGAGTTATGGAAGGCTGATTAAAGCTGCTGTATCGAGACAAAAACAACGAAGAGCTTTCTTTATTTATCACTGTCCATCTCTATCGCTGTGTATCTCTTTCTCTCCAATCCTTTCCCTTTTATATCTCCTTACCCTACGGCTAACTACATTTTAATCCCTCTCCCCACTGCTCTGTATCTATTTACCCTGTCAGTTTCTTCATCTTTCCTTTATCGTCGCTTTTCAACAAAAAACTTCGTAACGGAGTTTTGTTTTCAATTGCAGTTATATGATGTTTTTGTTAAAAAACAGCGTTGTTCTTCAACTGCCTAGATGCAACATATCACGATCTTGATTAACCCTTGCCATGCTAAGTTTGAAGAAGCAGGCAGTATAGAATAAGGCTTATAGGCAAACACATACATATGCAGGTTGGTCTTATTCTATTCTGTCTGCCAAAGATACCGGGTTAATCTGGGAACAGCACGACGGTGCGACTCCTATATTAACGAGATGAAACATTCTTCGTGTTTGAATTCAGTTATAATGGTTTAATTACGTATAAAATATCTTTCGTGTTAATCAGCAATCTGCAATAATCAAAATGGAACATAAAGTTTAAACGAAAAACAAAAGCAGGTGTTATTATCTACATCACTAGTGAAAATAAAAAGGAACACAACAATTTAAATGACAACATTTAGCTAATTACTGTCCTAAAGTGACACTTCACGATATTTTTTCATTAATTTTACTTTTGTTTTTATCTGAAAGAGCATATTTTCTTAAGAAAATTCTGAAAACTTCAAGTCAAAATATTGCGCCGTTTACGAAAAATATATATTTTTGTGCTAAAATTAATCAAATTGTTGTCCACAACAATTCGGATTTATATGTAATTTGCCATTTCTGTCTCAACTTTAAAGGCGTATCTTTCGCTTATAAGTAAAAACTTCAAAAAACGGATAGCATTTAGATCTATACGCATTAGAATAACAATTAAATCTTTGCATCAAGACACACTTTTAAGAAATGAAATCAGAATGTTATGTCCCTTTAAGAAACGATGAACATACATTTTTATCAGAGATAAACATAAAATTGGGTGATGGCTTTTCAAAATGCAACATTTCATGAATTATCCATAAAACCCCATGTTGTTTGTAGTCAAATAGTGTCAGCAGGACGATTCAAATGAAAACCACATCATAGGGGTTGGATTTGAAATAACAAATATAGAAAGTCTACAAAATTACGACTGCAGTATGGCTTTGAAAACAGAATAATGTATTATCTAGTACAAATTGCAAACATATGCGTCTTTACTGAGTGGGTCGATTTGACAAACTGACAAAAGTCACGCAAACACACCGTTTATATAAAGTAGCTCTGTAAAACCGTAGCACATAATTCTCAACACCGAACGTGGCAGTTTATGCAAGGTAAGGCTTTGATATTTTCGTTTTGAAGACGCAACCTGCGACGAATGAGACATATCTTATCCTCAAAAAATGCCTTGAAATGTTGTTTTGGGGCTCTCGTTTAAAACAAAACAAAACAAACAAACAAAAAAAAAATGATCGCGAGAATTGAGTGCTAGCTGTGGGCTTACGAAATATTTTGGACCATAACAAATATCCAAAAACATTTGCCCATTGTGGGATCTAAGTGGTACTATCTGTGCAAAGGGGGTGTCTCAAATCTGCCCACGCATGGATTTTCTTTTAATTCTGCATGGTGATAAATGACCATATGCAAGCTCTGACAATGCAATTAGTATCTTAGATAATCAAAACTGGAACCCAAAAAGCCACATTGACGACACGAAACATGGCCCCATTTTCATGTGTCCCAAAAACTTAGTTTTGTGTATGTTCAAGATCTGTCAATTGAATTTGATCCGAGACACATAAGACATTACATTCATATCAGACATAGTATTTGAAGAAATTATTTTGAATGTTTTTTTATTGAATTAATCATGAAAATATGCATATTTTTCCGTAAAATTTCGGAAAAGAGCAAAATTGAATTCCTAATTTAAGTGTGTTGGAGTCTTTGTCAAGATACCATATTATCACAAAAACATGCTACATGATTACTCTTACTTTGAGCTAAATTATATAGAAATCCAAAACCGGTAACAATGTCATTAAATAAATATAGTGATGAAGGTGATATTTTGGTCCAAAACTTGTATTCAGTAAAAAGTTGATTGTGCTCCTAAAACATTTTTATTCAGTAAAATTAACTGTAGTATACAGTACAGACATAAAGCAATATTCATACAAAAAATCATTGGAAAAAAAACCCATAGATTAAATATGTAAATATTACTTTTATCTACAAAATTACATATATGGAAGCCAAAATAGGCATACATATACACATTGTCAGTTTTCGTATCTTGACAAAAACTGGAACAGAGTAAATTTTAGAACAGAATTTGCTTAAGTTATTTAAAAACCATGAATTTTTGGGTTGCTCCCTAACATCAGTTGATATAAAATATTTTTGTACATAGTTATATTAAACATGTATTATTGTTTCATATAGGATTACGTACTACTGGGCATTATTTTTAGAATAAATTACGCGATGAAACTAATAACCAGAACGCTTGCACACTGTTTTAATCATGGTACCCTCTTTTTTCACGGTGAAAACTTTAAATGCAGAGAAAATTGTTTTCTGGAATGTGCGATTTGAAATATTTCATGAATATGAACTGTTATCTAGTGTACTACCTTCACACCACATTTCATTAAATTCCGAGCGTGGGCAGACTCCCATGTTATTTTTCCTATCCGTTAGACGCCCCATTTTGCAGATGGAAATATTGATTTGCGCTATTAAGTTAAGGCCTGAGTAATGTACTCCCTGAGTAATCGTTATATTTCGACATATTCCGTGACGTCCGCAAGACCTAGCATGCACCGGACAGTTCCGATAATATCCCCGCTTTTAAAGTACTGTTAGATGCAATATCGCATGTTTCGATAAAACGGAAATAATTGAGGGCGCACAGATTTCCGGGGAATATATTCTAAACAATTATTGTGAAAATGTTTCTAAATTGTATGAAGAGTAGGCAAAAAGAAAACAAACAACACGTCAAAAATTCAAATGTTGAGAGCAATGAAAATTACTTCCCTTTCAAATCGTCTTAGAATCGTTTAAAATCGTCTATTCGCACCATACAGATATCGTTCCATAACTGATTGCACATGTGGACCTTACCTTAAATTTAAGGCCTAAATAAGATCATGAAAAGAAAATAAACTGATGAACTAAGAAAAATTCTCCAAGGTTTAGTTAATGATATTTTCTAACAAATAACTAATAAAACATTTTGTCACCATATATCTTTTCAAAATAAGGCAAATGAGTCAACATAAGGATACATACAGTGGTCCCACGATATTCAGAATCACGCCAAACAATAAAAAGAGCATGTCCATTTAGTAATCTTACTTTATACATTTCAAACGAAACAATACTGATGATGATCAGTGTTTCTATGTAATATTGATGAGACGATTTGCACGTGCGTCTCTAAAACAACATGTTTCAAAGGTTAAACGTTTGTGTGTAAATGTCGGAAGCAATCTTGAAACTATACCGTTTTAAGAATGGGCAAATGTTACGAAACTCATTTTGAGCAGTTTTGAAACTGCTTAATATAGCGTTTATATTGTTATTTTCATGTATAACGGCGTACTCTCAATACAGAATCCATCTTACACATATTTCTTTTCGGAAGGGAACTTAATAAAACACAAAACAAATCATATCAGGCTGTTTTTTTTGAATGCCTGTTCGGTACCGAACAACCGAAGTTCTGCGCCGAACCGAAAACCCAATTTTTACAACTTCCGTTCTACCGAAAATGATTCGTACCCTAGAAAGTTTGTACCTTAACTTTACCAGTTCGTTTACATGAATAAAAAGGCATATCGTCCAATTTATAGACAATATTGTCATGATAGTGAGATGGTTACTCGATTCTGATTAATTATTCAAAAGTTGCGAAAAGGTTGCAGTAATTCCATTTTGCATCATCATTTACAGTTTTTTTCAATGGACCGATTTTTTTCAATATTGCATAGTATATATTGTTTTGAACCATAATTAAATCTAATTATTTATTTAAAGTTTTCTAACCTTCAAAATTAAAATGCTTAATTTTAGTTGAAATCCATTGGGTAGATCTAATTGGATATACAAATATGAGAGAAATCTTGAGACTTTCTTGGCATTTGTCAAATATTTCCTTGTGACCAACAAAATTCAGTCAGTTTACACAGTGGAACTAATTTATTAACCCTATCATGTCTGTCAGTATACACGAACAAGTTTGTGCAACTAATTCGTTCATCCTATAATGTCGGTCAGTATACACGAATAAGTCGGTAGATCTAATTCACCCACCCTATAATGTTGGTAAGTATATGCAAACAAGTCGGTAGGCCTATATTTATTCATTCATCCTATAATATCAGTCAGTATACGGAAACATGTCGGTAGATCCAACTCACACACCCTATAATGTCCGTCAGTATATGTGAACAAGTTGGTAGATTTAATTCTTTCATCCTATAATGTCAGTCAGTTTACCCAAACAAGTCGGTAGATCAAATTCACCCACCCTATAATGTCGGTCAGTATATGCAAACAAGTCGGTAGATCGAATTCACCCACCCTATGATGTCGGTCAATATATGCGAACAAGTAGGTTGATCAAATTCACCGACCCTATAATGTCGGTCAGTATACGCGCACAAGTAGGTTGATAAAATTAACCCACCCTACAATGTCTGTCAGTATATGCAAAAAAGTAGGTTGATCATATTCACCCACCATATAATGTCGGTCTGTGTACACGAACAAGTAGGTTGATCAAATTCACCCATCCTACAATGTCGGTCAGTATATGCGAACAAGTAGGTTGATCAAATTCACCCACCCTACAATGTCGGTCAGCATATGCGAACAAGTAGGTTGATCAAATTCACCCACCCTACAATGTCGGTAAGTATATGCGAACAAGTAGGTTGATCAAATTCACCCAGCCTATATTGTCGGTCAGCATATGCGAACAAGTAGGTGGATCAAATTCACCCACCCTATAATGTCGGTAAGTATATGCGAACAAGTAGGTTGATCAAATTCACCCACCCTACAATGTCGGTCAGTATATGCGAACAAGTAGGTTGATCAAATTCACCCACCCTACAATGTCGGTCAGCATATGCGAACAAGTAGGTTGATCAAATTCACCCACCCTATAATGTCGGTAAGTATATGCGAACAAGTAGGTTGATCAAATTCACCCACCCTATAATGTCTGTCAGTGTAAAAGAACAAGTAGGTTGATCAAATTCACCCACCCTATCATGTCGGTCAGTATACGCGAACAAGTAGGTTGATCAAATTCACCAACCCTATAATGTCGGTCAGTATATGCAAACAAGTAGGTTGATCAAATTCACCCACCCTATCATGTCGGTCAGTATACGCGAACAAGTACGTTGATCAAATTCACCCAACCTATAATGTCAGTCAGTATACGCGAACAAGTAGGTTGATTAAATTCACCCACCATATAATGTCGGTCAGTGTACGCGAACTAGTAGGTTGATCAAAGTCACCCACCCTATAATGTTGGTCAGTATACGCAAACAACACCCTATAATGTCGGTAAGTATACATGAACAAGTAGGTTGATCAAATTCACCCACCCTATAATGTCGGTCAGTATATGCAAACAAGTAGGTTGATCAAATTCACCCTCCCTACAATGTCGGTCAGTATACGCGAACAAGTGGGTTGATCAAATTCACCCACCCTATAATGTCGGTCAGTTTATGCGAACAAGTAGGTTGATCAAATTCACCCACCCTATAATGTCGGTCAGTATACACGAACAAGTAGGTTGATCAAATTCACCCACCCTATAATGTCGGTCAGTATATGCGAACAAGTCGGTAGATCGAATTCATCCACCCTATAATGTCGGTCAGTTTATGCGAACAAGTAGGTTGATCAAATTCACCCATCCTATAATGTCGGTCAGTATATGCGAACAAGTCGGTAGATCGAATTCACCCAATTATATGCGAACAAGTAGGTTGATCAAATTCACCCACCCTATAATGTCGGACAGTATACGCGAACAAGTAGGTTGATAAAATTCACCCACCCTACAATGTCGGTAAGTATATGCGAACAAGTAGGTTGATCAAATTCACCCACCCTATAATGTCGGTCTGTGTACACGAACAAGTAGGTTGATAAAATTCACCCACCCTACAATGTCGGTCAGTATATGCGAACAAGTAGGTTGATCAAATTCACCCACCCTACAATGTCGGTCAGCATATGCGAACAAGTAGGTTGATCAAATTCACCCACCCTATAATGTCGGTCAGTATATGTGAACAAGTAGGTTGATCAAATTCACCCACCCTATAATGTCGGTCAGTATACACGAACAAGTAGGTTGATCAAATTCATCCACACTATAATGTCGCTCAGTATACGCGAGCAAGTAGGTTGATCAAATTCACCCACCCTATAATGTCGTTCAGTATACGCGAATAAGTAGGTTGATCAAATTCACCCACCCTTTAATGTCGGTCAGTATACGCGAACAAGTAGGTTGATCAAATTCATTCACCTAATTCATAATGTCAGTCAGGTTATGCAGATAACTCGGTGGACTAATTTATATTACCCTTTAATGTCGGTCAGTATACGCGAACAAATAGGCCTAGCTAGATCTTGGGTACCCGTAGATCTGGGCCCAGTGGCGGATCCAGGGTTTCTGTGGAGGGGGTTCGAACGTAGGCCTACAAATGGGAGGGGGTTCGTTTTCCTATTATTACACAAATTTTAATGAATTTCTAAATGAAAATGAAAAAAAGGTTCGTTTGAGCTCCCACCCCTGAACCCACTTTGGATCTGCCACTGGGACCTACACAATTTCGTCTGAATTTTTGTTCTCCCAACCCGCTAAAATTGATAGTTTTGAATGTGGGCTAACGTGTTTTAAATAAAATAGATCTAGATCTATCAAAAGTTTTTAACAATTTTTTGTACTGACAATTTTAAGTAAACAAAAAAATGTCTTTTGGGACAGAAATCATCGTGAGAAATAAAGAAATGCCCATGGTCTCAAGTAATTCCTTCATTTCCACGATGTTTAACTTTTTCCGAGACATCTCATCAACAAACAATTCTGACTTGGAGATTATTGCCCACCAACGTAATGCCAGGTTGATAGATAAGCAGGTCCGCATCAAACTCTCGGCTTACGAGACTCCACGTTATTTCGCGGAGTTTCCAATCTCTGTTGTGATTATTATGTCTTTGTCAGAAGTGAATCGATCAAAAACCGAAATTTACTCGTAAAAAGTCTATTCAGGTCGTTGTTTGATTTGAATATCAATAACTCAGTGAAAGTAAACAGTCTGAATGGTTCTGCATAACATACAGATCTCATGCATAAGCAGTTTTAAAACTGGATGAGCAGATTCGAAACTGCTCATCTAGTTTTGAAACTGAGTAAAGTTGCGTATACGCAGTTTTAAAACTGTTCAAGTTCTAAAACGGTTCACAACATAAAGACCAGATTACCTTGGGACAATTGTATTTAGTGCACGTTGTGTCCAACAAACTTTTTTAAGTTGAAACGTCTTTTTAAAATGTCTTGGCCAAAAATATGCCTCCGCGAATAAGTCTTGAATTCATAACCACTGGATTACTAGTCGCTAACCACTGCATCAGAAAGTCTACCACATGAGATAGGGATAGTCAAAAAGTTCCTGGACTGCCTTCGAATTGTATTTATTCCGACGTGCTTGCTTCATTTCTTTATTCAAATAGTAACTTTAATATATAAACCACCATTTTGACAAGTTTTTGTGGTTTTTAAAATGGTAAAAATCATTTTTTCTAAAACATTTTAGCATAGTAATCAAGAGTACGGATCACTTTGAAATAACGCTTGCGTCTGATATTCTTACTATTATTCAAAGGACCAAATCGTACGAAATACAGTTACTTTGACATGCAGTGTCATCGATATGGCATGACATCAACATACGAGTGGTGTTTGATAAATTCGCGGAATTATTCTGTAATTCAAAATTGTGATTGAATATCAAAATTAAATATGTTTCTTGATAAACCTTAACTATTCGTTAGTAAGAATGCAAAATATCATTATCATACGCTTACAAATAGTTTCTACAGATACCATTGAATAGGGTCATGTCTTGCCAGTTGCCTTACGCCAGAGCGTCACGTAACGTCACGCAGCCGTAATTGACGTCAGGTCTGTGAAAATAAGAACTGAACGACCCATTGACTCTTTCGATATAGTCTCCAGCAGCAGCTTTAAAATTCCTGTGTATGCGGTTTAACTCTGATTACATGTTTCCTTAACTCAGTCACTGATGAATGATAAATGACATAATAAACTTCTAGCGATTTTTTTAGTTCGTCGGAAGTTTCGATTTGCTGGACAATAAATTATGATATTAGTTCCGTACTGTTTAGGGATAGAGTGTGCCTAGAGTTTTACGTACATTTACATATTTCTTTGTTTGTTTCGGGATCAAAGTAACAAAACCGCATTTCGCTAGTCGTTTCAATTTTATCCAAGGACTTGTCGCAACCAGACTAATACCGCAGTAGAAAATCACAAGAAGAGTTAGAAGACTGAACATGATTCTGCTGGTCGACGTCTCGTAGAAAACGAAAAGCCAAACTACCGGAAACTTTTGACATGCTTATTCATCTCCTGTAAAAGTAGGATAAACGACTTAATTAATTTGAAAGAGACATTTTCACAGCAACAGACAGTACAGTCAAGCACATATCCGCCCAGACAAGCTGTCCCTCACAAGCACCTGTACTCTGACTGATCGAATGGTTTGGTCTACCTGAACAGTCATCATCATGTACAGATGTTTTGTTTGTCTTTAAGCGTCCTAACTACTCAAATGCAAATGTATTTCCACATATAAACAAATTTATCGACTTTCCCATTTCTCTCAATGTATTCTGTAGGCGATAACTAACCAAACACAAAACATCACGACGGCGCGCCATCAGGTTATAAGACGACGTCAGTTTTCTTTGACGATTTCCTTACGACATGATCTTGAAAACGCTTTGTACACGTCAACTTTTGAAATAAAATCGGCAAATTTTCAGAAAATTTCTACACAATGTCAACCAAGCACAAGCTTAAATTCCATGATTCTGGCGCGCACGGTTATGGTGCATCGGCACGATTTTCATTTTCACAATTGTTTCAAAAGTGACCAAAGGCAACGTCGCGAATATGGGTTGCTATGGATTTCGAAAATGTGCATAAGAGTGGGTACATTTTGTTGTCGTTAAAGCCCCAAATGTATGACATGATTTTCTATACGTGTGTGTGATTTAATATTTTTTGAATACGAAATAAAGAAATGAGAAACAAATTCCGCGAATTTATCAAACAACCCTCGTATTTCTAGAGCAAATCCAAAATTTTAACATCGTCACATAAAAATTATGCGTTTTGTACATATTTTTCCGAAGCAATAGATAAAAATCAACTGAAATCGGACCGACGTCATCACAGCGTACGGAACAAATCACCGCCATCAAGATCATGTGAAGGTCGGGATGGCGCCTACTGAAATTTAGAAGTTCTTTAATACAATCAACGGCTGCAGTACATACTCACGCGGAGAACAACTTTTGATTGATACGAGAAATTTCTGAATTATCGCGTGAAAATAAGCGATGATCTTCGCAGTAAGAGACCAAAAACATGTTCATGAAAAAGTAAAGACCAACATTCTCTCGGGCCGAAAGAAATCCTTCGACGATGTAGCTAACAGTGTTGGAATTAATCTCGATACAGTTAACAATTAATAACGCAATTTCTACCGAAAAAATACGTCTAAATTGTGTACAAGGTAGGAGGCGCGCCTTTGGACGAACGACGTGCAACAGGCCCGCGTTGCGTACTCGACGTCATTTCTTTGTTACCTAAGAATCCTGCGAACGCTGATATTTATTGACATTATGTACATTATCTACCTAATGTACCCTTCGTACCGATATGAAAATATGAGCCGCATAGTTTCTAGGCTAAGAAAGGCTGTCGCACGCGCAATACATCACTGACTCGTTAAAAAGTTAGTTCAGCATTTCCTTTTTAAAGGAATTGCTCTGAGGTCGCGGATTTGATTCCAATGAAAAGGTTTATCCTTCGGCCAGGTCAGCAGTGAAAGGTTATGACACCGAATTCAATTAATAAAACCATTTTGATCCGTCGCAATGGGTAATATTTAGAACATTCTGGTAAAGAATTTGAAAAAATGGCGAACATAATGAAATAATTGATTTCGATTTTTTTACAACGTTATTTAGACGTCGACGTCAAAGTGATCCGTACTCTGTTGGTACCGGTATATGTTTTTAGAGCCGTAAAATATCAGGTTTTATATACTTTATCAATACAAATATCATATGTACTTATCAGTCTTGATTTTCTCTTTTTATTTATACAATTTCTTTCAAAATCCTTATGCGTTCAATTCACATGTAACGGCAGTCCGGGAACTTTCTGACTGTACCTCGTATATGATTTTAGTTACTAGTCTCCTATGATTCCACGAACAATATCCCCATTTAGTGTCGCATCATTTGGGCGAGTAATATTTCTTTAATGATACATACTGATTTGATTGTTTTATTATTACTATGTTGACGTTTGCGATTTGTCATTTACGTTATTTAATGATAAATTCTTTCTTTTAGATGGACAGCTCTACCAAGGCTCATGCTACTAATACTGTCCTCCCTGTTACTCGTGGATGGTAATAGAGAATCGCTAAGCTGTTGTGGTGGTGGTGGTGGTGGTGGTGGTGGTAGAAATGGTGGCGGCCGCGGCCGCCGCGGTTCTTTTAATGACAATGAATTAACGAACACACGTGACAATGTTGTCAGGAAGAAACGAGACGTATCTGCGGGCGGGGGCCGTGGTGTCCCTGGGGGTAAACTCGCGATTGTTGACGATGGAGTAGGTACAATACTTGACAATGTTGTCAGGAAGAAACGAGACTTTTCTGTGGGTGGTGTTCCGGGGGGTAAACTCGCTATTGTTGAAGATGGAGTAGCTACCATTCTTGACAATACTGTGAGGAAGAAACGAGATATATCTGAGGATGATAATGGAGGATCGCTGATCTGCTGTAGGGGTCCGAGAGGTGGTGTTCCCGGGAAAAAACTCACTTTTGTTGACAATGAAGTAGCTAAAACACGCTCCAATGTTATCAGGAAGAAACGAGACATATCTGTAGATAATAATGGAGGGCCGCTGAGCTGCTGTGGTGGTAAGAGGGGTGGTATCACCGGGGAGAAAGTCGCTAGTGTTGACTATGTAGTTGCTAAATGACGTGACGACGCTGGGAGGCGGAAACGAGAAGCATCTGTGGACAGTGCACCCGCCATTGTCGAACACCCAAATAATTAAAGATTGTGTCATCGTTGTTCATGCTTAGGTGAGACAATGCACGAGATAGATTTGGAAAAAAAACTTTTAAAAATGTATTCCGAACAAAGCAAACTGCCTAACAGTCGTCACTGTCCTATTGTCGTCACTGTTTTGAAATACTTTTTACTCGTATTTCCACGACTTTGTCCGTGACAGAAGATATGCATCATTTGAAAGGGGAAAGCCAAATATGACGATTATAGGACACATTACGGTAGTTGTTTAATTCTGATTTGCTATGTCACAAAATATTCTTTCTCATCCATGCCCTGTATTTTACATCCTATTTAAAAATATCTTTAATATGGCTGGTCATGTTTCCTTTATATGAATGAAATCAAATTCGATCTAATCTAATCTCTGTATCTTTGTCCATCTTTGTGACAGTGTCTTTGTCTGTTTGTCGGTATCATGTCTTCATTTCTGTTTACCTTCTGTTTTCAAAACTATATCTCTCTACACTGCTCTCTCCTTCTTCCTCTAGCTTCTCTTTTTCTAATCAATCATTTATTTCCCAACTTCATGTGCATAACGGAGAAACAGATGAGAAGAGGTGAAACATTCTCACTTTTTTATTCCAGATCAAATTCCTTTGTTGTAGGCACTTATTCGAATCGTCTCGACGAGACGATTCTAATGATTATCCATAACATAGGTTTTGATTCACACTAGGAGAAATGTTTCATTTTGAAAAACCATCACATCTCCCCCCTATTATCTAAAGCTCTGCATAACATTATAATGATCTTGTTTTGCTTGATGCGACTTCTAATTCAAAGTGTTGAAATATTCTTTGTGTGAAATTTCAGTAACATAGATCCGTCTGTTATTCAACAATGATAAAAATGAAAAGAAAAAAGAAAAAAAAGCAGATGTTTTTTTCTCTGTTTCATTAATGGAAATAAGAAATAAAGAAAAGATATAATTAAAAAGAAAAATTGGATATGACAATGCATTCTCTTTAATCCGGCCCTTTAAAGGGGGACGAGCTAGGCTGTCGAAAATGCAAATGGCACAATAATTACAAACCAGAAATAATGTATGAAATTACCAACCTGAAGGGGTAGATCACTTATCTCCATTCTTAGCACTCACCAATCTTTATTAAGTTTTAAAATCCAAGTCAATGAATAGCATGTTGTCAGCTTCGTTTTGTCCTTGTTTTTGTTTTGTAACGGTTAAATATGCCCAACCTTCAAAAATCAATTACGTCAGAGGTACGTCATCTGTGCTCAGCGAGATTCAACACACCGTACAACCGGCTGCGTCGAAAGTTTGAGAAGACAGATTCGGCATCTGATGTCGTGTGCATGTTAGGTCAAATGAATTTACTTTTATAAATAAACGAAAGGATCTTTGGTATTCTATAGTTGATAAATACGCGTAATAATGTTCAGTGCTTGTACAAAATAAACCTTTCCACGTATCCCTCGCAAATAAGGTCACAGTCATCGACATAGCCGGTTGTACGGTGTGTTAATACCGCGGAGGTGTGTCTCGTTGACCTTGACCTTGTCTCGTTTTGAAGTAAAAATAGAATGTGTAAACACGCTTGTAAAGGATTGATCTATACCAAAGGAAAGATGGTTATTCGCCGTGATTTAGGTTTTTATGCATTGCAAATTGTTTTTCCATGCACAAATATGAGTTCCCGAACAGTTCGGAAGCATAAAAACCTAGCACGTGTCCCTTTAATACTTTCCAATTTTGCTTCTGTAGACGGCTCAAAAGATACGTCATTACAGATTATTACACGACAGATGAGGACCGGAGAGTGATATTGGCCCGCAACCGTGATATCTGCCCCGAGGTCTTTAGGCCATCATTCTGTTACTATAAATAGTAACATTTTCGGCTAGAATCGGTCAGATATCGGGCGGGCCGAAAAAGCTATATCCACGTGAATCCTTAGCAGCGGGAAGATATGCGATATCTGCCCGCTGCTAAGGAATTTATTCTGAAAACTATAGCTACGGATCTTTTGCATGTGCCTTTTCGTGAAGCGAAACGTCAATGACGTCAGAAAAACGGAACGTTGTTTACAAATATGGCTACCGCCGTAACGTTATCTTTCTTCACTTCAAGTGCGATAAATGTAAAAAAAATGTTTGAAATTGAGTTTATTTCAATTAGAACACCTGTGTGAACTTTATTTGAGGGAAAGATTTAAACATCGAAGGAAGTTTTAATTCACAATAAGAATGTAATATACAGACTATTACACGGCAGATTCGGTCCGGAGAGTGATAACGGCCCTGACCTCAATATTTGCCCTCGGTCTAAAGACCTCGGGGCAGTTATCACGGTTGCGGGCCGATATCACTCTCCGGCCCTCATCTGCCGTATAATAATCTCTAAGTATGTCGTATTTAACGTCACATAGCAATAACTCAAAGTAACAACGTACAAACGTATTTTAATGTGACCGGAATAATCTTTCGTTGTTTATCGAATAATGTTTCAAATAAAGCAGTTAAACAATGATACAACACGTTTTCTCAGTTTGAAAGAACTTTTGGCAAATAAGCCAGCTAGCCTGTCCCAGTGATGAAAATGATAGAGCAACGAGTGGTAGCTTCAGAGCGATAGGAATGCCATCAGCGTCATTTATATGATAGGCCTGTGATGGTGGAATCGGTCACCATGATCGCATAATAAGTCATTTTCGTCGCTTTTCTTTGAAAACCCAGTAACTTAACCATTTCTCAAACAAGACCTGGTTGTGACGTCCCTGATAGAAAATGCTTGGGAAAACACTGAAACAAAAGAAGAAACTGCTGATAACCAGCAGTTTCTCCTTTTGTCTCAATATTTTCTATGCCATATTTTACACAAATCATGTCTTTATTATCATCATTTTTGCTGTCTGCAGCAGCTTTCAGATTGGATCACCCCTAAATTTTGTCGTTTGGGAAAGGGTTAAACCAAGTTGTATACGAGGTTTTTGGCGGACAGCGACGTACATTATGCTATTACCCCTGAAATCGCCAGTAGAGAATGACAAACGAGCTGGAGATAGACGAAATTAAATTTCTGTGGGTCTATTTAAACTTACGTTTATAAAAACTGTTGATATTTACTTTACGATAATTTATTGAAATTAAGAATATGCAAATCCACAGATAAATACTTTCTATGTAATTTTAATCATGACTACTGATCAATTTGAATATGAGTACCTATTACTTGTTTGAATTAACTGAACAATAATCAAATTAGCACACATTGGCGTCTTTTTTGGGACCCTAGAAGAAAAGGACTTCGGAAAGCGGTTGTTGTAAATGAAGAAATTGCTTGCAACAAGCAATTTCTTCATTTCTCACAATGTTTTCTACCAAAAGAGACCAGTTAATATAGAATTCAGTTCACATAAAATTGCTTTCTGTAACATTTGAACAAGTCTAAAAGTTTGCCACTGCAGATGAAAACTCGATGTTGAGAAATGCTGAAATTAATTGTGAAGGATATATCAGTTAAATCGTTGCAGCAAATTGTTTGTCTAAATGTTCTTATTTAGGTTTCACTACATGTATCATGGGTATCAAAGTCAGTACTTCCTTCAATCAATTAGATTTTGTCCGTTCGTTTACCTCGAAGAAACACACCAACAAATATATTTCTAATTGATGTCTTAAAAAAGACACAGAAAAGTGTACTACCTTTCGGAAATGATTTGAGCCCGTTTCTGAAAAAAATGCCTTGTCTTAATTATTTGTCAGGATCCCTGTAACTGTTTTAATCCATAACAAGCAGATGCATTTAACAATTTTTTTAAAGCAGTGATTGATTGGGAAAAGGTTAATATTCATTAAATTTTGACCGTTCGTTTACCTCGAAGAAACCACGTGAACGAATATTTCTAATGAATGTCTTGAAAAAGACACAGTTGGTGTTCTACCTTTCGGAAATGATTTCATCAGGGTTCTGAAAAAAGGCCTTCATGAAAGGCTATCGCGTTTCAACACTGGCATTAGTGGTAATAATCATTATCTTTCAGAAGCCCTATTACTGTTTATTCCATAACCAAATGCATGTAGCAGGGGTTTAAAACCAGTGCTTGTTAAAGAAAGGGTAACAATCATTAAAGTTTGACCGTTCGTTTACCTCGAAGAAACACGCAGACTGATATTTCTTATAAATGGCTTAAAACACAGTTGGTGTACTTCCTTTCGGAAATGGTTTGAGCCTGAGTCTGGAAAATGGGTCTTCACGAAAGTTTATCGCGTTTCAACACTGGTCTTAGTTATATTTCAGAAGCCCTATAACTGTTTTAATCCATAAGCAAACGCATGTAACAGGAGTTTTACAACCAGTGCTTGTTTGGGTTGAAATTAATCAAATTTTGACCGTTCGTTTACCTCGAAGAAACCACGTCAACGGATATTTTTAATGAATGACTTGAAAGACACAGTTGGTGTACTACCTATTGGAAATAAGTTTAGCCTGGATCTCGAAAAAGGGGCCTTCATGGCATAAGACTATCGTGGTTCCACATCGGTCTTTGTTTTTGAGTACCCATGCAACTGTTTTAACCATTTCCCAAACGGCAAAATTTGAAGGTGATCCACTTCAAAAACTGCAACCAATGACAAAATGGAAGTTATTAAAGAAAGAATGTGTGTTAAATATGGCATAGAAAATATTGAGACAAAAGGAGAAACTGCTGGTTATCAGCAGTTTCTTCTTTTGTTTCAATGTTTTCCAAAGCCAATTCTATTAGGGACGTCAAAACCCAAACGACTGAATTTTAGAATGCTCCGATAAGATACTATCAGAAACAAATTTCAGTCAGTGAAATTTTAACCAATTACTGTACAGTGACTGATTTTGACTCCGTCATAAAAATGCTTGAGCAAACATTATTGGAGATGAAGAAAGTGTTTGTGATAAGCAATTTCTTTTTTCTGCATGGAAAGCATTGTGTTAAATGAAAAGAAACATTATAGTTCTTTTTTTGTTGTTGTTTTCCAGAATGTTTTCGCCAGCTTATACTTTGTATTGCGGGGCGTCAAAAACGTCATTCTTTGTGGATGGGTTTAAACTGTTGCTAAAGATCACGCATTCTGAGCTTTAAGAGTACAGCGTGAATCTTGATCAGACTGTTTTGTGTATGATCCAGGCAAATAATAGTGTCGTAAGCTATAAAATTATATTTTCTAAATTCACACAGAGCTCGGTTGATAACGGGGAAGTATCTCAATCAATGTGTTCATGTCTCTGTTTGACTACGTTTTTCCCAAAACGACAAAAAATGAACTGCTCCAATTTGTTGTTGAAGATGACGAAATAAGTTATGTCAAGGTGTAAGAAATGTGTATGTTTATATGTTATAGCAGGTTTTATGTGTTTCCAATATGACGTAATGTTCGTGCATGCGCAAATTGCTGGCCGTCAATGAAACGACAAGTATAATTGCTGCTACTAAGAAATGTATGTCTATCGAGTTAAAAAAAAAGAACACAATTGTGGGTAATTCCTCACAATTTCACCCGCCCCCGGCTTCTACCTGACACAAGGTAGTCCGTCGCACATAGTAGATTGTCATACTTAAAAATAAACAATAACAACCGTATTTTTTCTAGTCTTATTTTTAAACGTATATAACTCATCGTTTATAACTGTAGACTTGTATACAAACACTACACTACTTGTTGAAAATGACCCAACACAAGCACTTTCTCTTTTGAGAATAAACGATTTAGGACATTAATTCGCTCGTATAGCTCACGATAAATGGTTAGGTAAAAGTTAAAACTGTGTACTTGTTTTTTATTGTTTGTATACAAGTCTACATTTATAACCGATAGACTATAGCATACAATAAATGACCTAGTAGCTAGAGATGATCCGCCAGTTCATTTATCGTGAGCTATAACTCCGAGTGATAGTTATTCATCTTGTAAACAACTGATACTTATCAGTGAAGAAATTTGACTAAATGGCTTAGTTTTATACTGCCAAATTTAAAATGACATTTCAGATTTTTTTGTCATAAATTTTACTTTTATTTTTATCTGAAAGAGTATATTTCCTTATGAAAATTCTGAAAATTTCAAGCCAAAATATTGCACCGTTTACGAGAAATTTATATTTTTGTGTTAAAATTGAACAAATTGTTGTGGACAACACTTCGGATTTATATGCAATTTATCGATTATGTCTCAACTTTCAATGCGAGTTTCTCGCTTATTGGCAACAACTTAAAAAAAATAGTATTTATACTCATTAGAATAACCAATCTTGGCATCAAGACATACTTTAAAAAATTGAAATTGGAATGAAATGTCCCTTTAAAGAAATCAATTTGAATGAATTTTTTGTGTGTCCGAACATATTTTCTTTGTTAATCGAATTATGTTACAAATAAAACTGTCAAGCAATGATAAAAGACTTTTTCTCGGTTTGAAAGAACCTTGGCTAGACTCTCACAGAGGTGAAATATGAGAACAACGAATGGACACATCAGAGCATGGGGGAGGGGAGTAATGACATTAACGTCATTTATATTAAAGGTTTTTGATGGTGGGATCGACAGCCACGATCGTCGCTTTTCTTCCAACAACCAATAACTGAATCATAGTTAAGGCGACCATGGAGTCATGGTTTTTTCCACAAAATATTTTGTTTTTTAAATCTTACATATGCTTTACATTAACTTTTCTCGAACAAAATGTTTAGATAAATCAGATTATCTTTCCTTGCTCGTATTCGTTTCAGAGTTATCTTCCCTTGACTAGTAATGGCCATTTTTGTAAAAATGACCCATTCGATGCAAAGTAATATAGATCTAGGCTATAGCAAGTTATTCTGAACCGATTAGTTCAAAAGGTATATCTTTTTAGAGACTATAACTATGTAGTCTATTACAAAATTGATGATATGATTGAATGAAATATTCCTAATTCGTTTTATGGATAAAATAATAGGTCTATTAACATTTTAATAAAAGCTGGTTACTTTCATTTTCTTTGTTTGCCTCATTGTTCCTGCAATATAATCAATGTATCAGGGAGCTTTTTGGGAAAGGATTAACTAAATATTCATTAGATTTTGACCGCTCGTTTACCCCAAAGAATAAATCCAGCAGAAATAACAAATTAATACATGTATTAAGATAGAAGAAAACAATACGAAGGAAGTAATGACCTTTTGCGAATCTATTTAGGGTCACATTACATTTAAGGTAAGGTTCATTGATAGGGCATTTAGTCATATAATTTAAAGCGATAAACTAATTGACATGTCAAAAATCATTAATGATGCATCAATAACTTGATGAAAATATATTTCGTGTTATTCAACAATTTGCAGTGATACGAATTGAGATCAAGGTTTTAACTAAAAACAAAAGCAAGTGCTATATACTGCGTCACTAATGACAATAAAATGGAACAAAAATAATTGCAAAGACAACTTAGCTAATCTTTAAAATATCTTAAAGTGACATTTCACAATTATTTCATTTTTTATAAGCATGTCTTGATGCAAAGATTGTTTATCCTAATGCGTAGAAACGCTATCAGTTTTTTTGAAATTGTTATCTATAAGCGAAAAAATATGCCTTCAAAGTTGAGACAGAAATGACAAATTCTATATAAATCTGAACTGTTGTCCACAACAATTTGTTTAATTTTAGCACAAAAATATATATTTCTCGTAAACGGTTCAATATTTTGATTTGAAATTTTCAGAATTTTCATAAGAAAACATGCTATTTCAGATAAAATAAAAGTAAAATTTATGTAAGAATAATCGTGAAATGTCACTTTAAAATTGATGTAGATAGTATCACGTAATTAGTGGGCGTCTGAAAATTACCCTTATATCAGAACCACAAATAAGATGGGGTGAAAGCTTTTCACAATACAATATTAATTTTCATTCATTGTTTATCAAATCCCATGTTGTGGGTACTCATTGGAATCGTGGCACCGCGATTATTAAAAAGAATACCCACAACCAAGGGTTTGGATTTGAATTGGCACATGTAGAATGTCTATAACATTACGACTGTAATGAGGCTTTGAAGACATAAAATGTATCAATTAATACAAAATGCTAACATCTGCGTCTTTTCTGCGTCGGACGATTTGACAAACAAGTATAGTCACGCAAAGATACATGTTCCGTGTATTCCGGACTTTCGTAATTTCGTCGTGACAGAGTTGTCGTTCATGCGGGACGGCATACCGTCTTCCGGTGTCAATGTAAGCAAGCGCTATCAGTGGGAAAGAACCACTACTGCATTTATGAATGCCATAATTTTGCGGATAGAATTGGAAATTTTGAACTCCACAAACTATATAGAATGAGGCAAATACAATACGAGCTTGGGTTCGCGTAATAAGTCGGCTGAGTACATGTATGTAATTTCCCCCAAAGGTGCCCCTCTTTTTATTTCTATAACGCCATATGACTAGAGTAAGTAACGCAAAGTCATGACGTCACAAATCGACACATGCCTGATTTGAGGCACTCCACGGGGAAAATATGTTCAATGATAACCTATCATCGGATTATGGGAGATTTCTTTTGTTATAGATCTCTGAATGGTTTGAAAATGATGGAGGGTGCAGAAGTATTATTAAACTCAGCAAAAGTTCTAATCGGTCACCTTATACTTAGCGCCATAAAATCAATAAACAAACGATTCTAAACATTTTTTTCTGGAACACTGTTGAAGAAATCAATTTCTAACATGACTGTTACAATTCGATTATTTTAAGACTTTTTAGTAAGATCTAACAACAGTTCTTAAAGAGGTACCCTCGATTTCAAAATTCACAAATCCAAAAGAGCAGTGTTAGTAACGTGTGTGGTCACCGTTAGCTTCAATAACAGCTACACACTAGCTTGTCGTGGAAAGGATAATGTTAAGAAAGTCAATCACAATCAAATTCGTCACTCTGAAACTCACCGTGACAGCGATAAAAGAGCACACGTCCGTCGGAAAACTGATGCAAAGTTGTGGTCAAAATTGTTAAGAAGACGTTGGCCAAGACAGCCCTGGTAAAGAGAAGGTAACGTCGCACCAAAACTAGACGGACATTTCGATGACGTCTACAAATAACAACAACTGAGTGTCTACTTTCAACGAATTCCAATACTTTACAGCCTACTGCGCACAGTATGTGGTGTAATGTTGCCTTCATGTCGACCCCGCAGTCAACCTTAAGTGATTGAAACCGGGAGGAATCTGTTCCTTTCATATGACAAAGGGAAATAATGGTCCTGGTGATGTATGGTAAGTCGTCGTCTCTGTTTCCGATGGCGAACTGCAGCACTTCCGGTGGCCTGAAATTCCATGTGTAAGGCCTTGGTGGTTAAAATAGGCCTACGTAAACGTTCTGGCGACTTGAAATGGATTTGAAATGGATGGAAACGAATGATCAAATCTGCATAAAAGAAAACAAGCCTCGATTGCCACCTACTTCCGGTTTTTTCTGCAACTAAATTTTGCCAGACGTAAACTAAGGCCCCGTTGTAGCATTTCGACGGCCCTGCCTCGCACGTCGTGTGTCATTCTGGTCATGTTGTATGTTTTTCTGACAATACAGTCGATAGAGACCTCACGTGTATAAACTGGATCGTGGCTTTTGTTGCACGAAAACTTTTCACGTGCAAATCGGGAAAATGATGTACATGGACATCTTAACCACCCCTCAATGTTTCAGCGCTCTCAAAGATACGCATAGTCAATGATATGGGCAAAAAATAACACATGTAAAATTTTACACTAATTGGTTGATTAATAATCGAGATATTGCAATTTTAAAAGTGACCGATTAGAACTTTTGTTAAGTATAGATTCCATTATAAAGTTACAATAATCCTCATTTTCATTTAATTACTCATTTATTTGATGAAAATGTTAAAGTTGCCGCTTGTCATACAGGCAAATGGAAGTAAACATACCGTCCCGCAGGAACGACAACTCTGTATTACCAGAATTACGAAAAGACCCAATATAAAGCTCTGGCTCACCGCCATACGCAACAATAATCTCAAGATTGAATATGACAGCCTATGCAAGGTACGGCTTTGATATCACTGCTTTTCAACAAAAATCTCGTAAGTGCAGCTTGTTTAAAGGCCGTTTGTGTAACCAAACCCAATTTTCTTCTTTTTCACCACACTTGACCACATATTGTAGGTGAACGTAACTTTGGTATGGACGTAGGCCTATATTAATACAAAGTCGATGGGTTAACTTCATACGCTAACAGGTGGCAATCAACTTCTTATGCAGTTTAAGTTAACATTCATAATTCCAAACGTGGGGATGCAATGAAATACATAGGTCATGCACTTTGAATAGAAGTTGTTCTTTATTCCATTGGAGGTCATGTATAGGGTAAAAGGGCCAATAAACATGGTAATGGTTTTTTATGATTTTTACAAGGATTAATTTTACGAAAAAACACACCAGACTTTTATTTCTTTTTTCATTTATTCATCTTTCTGGTGGTGAATGAAGGTATTTTACCATTAATTGTAATATCATAATTTTCAAAATAGCTATTGTAGGTTCTAGATTATTTTTCATTTTTTTCTTGATAAAAATGCCAAAATGCATTAAAGAGTATGGACCTACTAGAGTTTATCACAAATCCCCATATATAACAATATTGGAACATGGTATAAGCCTTATGTACACATAGTATGATTGAAGAGTTTCGAATTGGGTGGGGTAATACACTCTAAAATCAAACATCAAATAGACAGGAATACATGTGTATTTCGTTATACTAATAAATGCATTTGTATGCAGGTATGAAGCGGTTTATACAAAAGTGTGATTATATACTTTTCACAGCTGCATGAAAAAATATAATTACATTAATTTCTTATCATTTAATATTGCCACGACCCGATATCTCACGTCGGAGTCTGTCAATCCAGGGGTCGCGAGTTCGAATCCCGGCTCGGCCTTTATCCATTCTAACATTTGACAAAAGTCATTTGTCTCTCTCCATTGGCGTGAATCATCTATGTGAAAGAGCAGCTGGAGTCTCGGTTTGGATATTGTGGTGGTCAGGTGCGCCAGCCGTTGCGATATGACCATAACAGTTGAAAACGGCGTAAAACCCCAATAAAATCAAAATGTAATTGAATATATTTAGATTATGAAAACTATGAATTTTCATTATTAATTTTCAATAAAAATGACCATTGACTACTCGTCAGTCCAGTCTATTTTTATGATATCCTGTTTAACATTCCAAAATGGACTGACTGATCTGACGCATCTCTTTATCCTTTTTTGGCTTAACCCTTTCCCAAACGACACAATTGTAGGCTGATCCACTTCAAAAACTGTGAAAATGACAAAATGGAAGTTATTAAAGATAGAATTTGCGTAAAATATGGCATTGAAAATATTGAGATAAAAGGAGAAACTGCTGGTGTTCAGCAGTTTCTTCTTTTGTTTCAATGTTTTCCAAAGCCTTACCTATTAGGGACGTCAGAACCAGGTCTTGTTTGCGAAAGTGTTAATCACTACGCAGTGTACATGACTCCGAAATAATGTTGCCAAAAAGAAGCAATCGGAAAATTGCAGTAATCAGATTATTCATTAAAACTTGATGCAAGAGTGTGAATCAAATGTGCCGTGTGACAGAATGTACCACGTGTATACATGCATTTTAAGGGAGCTGACATCTTGAAAGAAGTTAGTCCAATATGCCCAAACGAGATAGATGGTAATCGACTTAAGCGACCTCTATTTGTAGATACTAGATATAATCGACTTTGGCGACCTCATTGGCAGATATTGCAAAAATGACGTAATAATGCGACGTAATACAATGTATGACAAAGACAGTAGTTCAGGCATGTTTTTTCCAGGGAGGTATGAAAATATATTCAACCAATCAGAAAGATAGGATTTTAATGAAATCAATTAATACATATATTAAATTATTGACAGATGTCATTCTAAATTACTGCTGAGAATGCCATTTCATTTACATCCTTACACCAGATAGTTCTGCAATTCCATAATCTCCAACACGGAAATAATTATTTCTTGACGATTACTCATAACCGTTTACAAAAGGACTTATTCAAATTCAAAGTTTTCACAGACGGGTTAATCATTCCTACTATCAGAATGAGAATTCTCTTTCAAACAATTGGAGATATTTAGCAGGAATCAGAAAAATCTTCAATATTTTGTAAAGCTTTGATATTAAAGTGCGTCTAAAAGCGTCACTATTTGGAAATTTGTTTATGATTGTTAAATCATTTAATCGGTTAAAGACACGTCACATTCCTATGTCACTTTTTGTTGTTTTCGTAAGAAAATATGCTCTTTCAGATAGATATAGAAGTCAAATTTATGAAAAAATATTTACGTTATGTCACTTAAATGCTTGTCATATAGAGAGACATTGGGGATTAGTCAGTGAATAAGATAAGAAATGTTTCATTGTTTTTCAACAAAAAACGTCGGAACTGCAGCTGGTTTTAAGCTGCAGTTACGAGTTTTTTGTTGAAAAAGCGACGAAATTATTTTTGTCTTTCAGATTGACAGCTTGACTGACTATTATGGTACTAATGCTGTCCTCTATGTTAGTCGTGGATGGTCACATAGGATCGCTGATCTGTTGTGGAGGAACACGCTAGGGTAAACTAACTATTGATGGCAATAAACCAGCCAACACACGAG
Organism: Fragum sueziense; assembly: GCA_963680895.1. Classification (NCBI taxonomy): domain Eukaryota; kingdom Metazoa; phylum Mollusca; class Bivalvia; order Cardiida; family Cardiidae; genus Fragum; species Fragum sueziense. The sequence continues at coordinate 28,482,529 of OY804604.1, forward strand.
ACAATGCTTTTAGTGAGAAACGAGACGTATCTGTGGACAGTGCACCTATCAATGTTGAACAACCTAATAACTAAGGAGCTTGTCTTTGTGATCCTGCTAGTAATCATTATGATGATGTAGACAACATGCATGTAGTCATTTAAGTGAACATCGTCTTTAAATTAACAGTACAATATATAATCGTTAACAATTGTTATATTGTCATATTTGTTATATCGTAAAAAGGCCTCTTTCGTGCTGTATCTTTACCCATCTCTATCTCAGTTCGCCTGTCACCTCACCATTCCCATCTTTATGATCTCAAAGTGACAATGTAATCTTCGTGTTAAAAATTAGACACTCAAAATTAAGTCTATTTCTTTTAAGCTTTCAAAAATGATATTCTCTTAACATCTTTTTGTGGCATTTAAAATACACAATGTATTCAAACTTAAAATATTCAAAGCTGTAGATGACCGCAATCTTTTGTAATTCTTAATCACGAATACGGCATGAACAAAACCGAAATTAAATAGCAATATGGAACTTTTGCTCGCCTTGTTGATGAATAAACTGTTATTGTTAAGCTGCTCTTAAGATGAAAAATGAATGTGGATGAATGAAGCATTGGTGAAAGATGTATCAATTAAACATTAGCAGGTGGAAATGTTGGTTATCAGCATTTTCTTTGTTTGCCTAGTGTGTGTCTTAGCTTTTCCTACACGTATCATGGGTATCAAAATATGTCTTAGCTTTTCCTACACGTATCATGGGTATCAAAATATGTCTTAGCTTTTCCTACATGTATCATGAGTATCAAAATATGTCTTAGCTTTTCCTACATGTAATATGGGTATCAAAATATGTCTTCGCTTTTCCTACATGTAACATGGGTATCAAAACCAGTGTTTTTAAGAAAAGGTAAATATTCGTTTAATAATGACCGTTCGTTTACCTCGAAGAAACACACAAACGGACATTACTTAAATATCTTTAAAGACACAGTTGGTGTACTACCGTCCGGAAATTATTTGAGCCGGGTTCTGAAAAAAGACTTTTGTGCCTTCGTGAAAGACTATCGCGTCTTAATTATCTGTCAGGGGCCCAATAGCTGTTTTGATCCATGACCAAACGCATGTAACAGGGAATTTAAAACCAGAGCATATTTTAGAAAGGGTTAATATTCATTAAATTTAGACCGTTTGTTTACCGCGAACAAACACGTCAACGGATATATTTCTAATTAATGTCTTAACAAAAGACATGATTGGCGTGTTTGGACCTGACAAAGGGGTCTTCATGGCATGGAAGACTATCGCTTTTCAACATTGGTCTTAGAGTTTTTGAATGTCCACGTAGCTGTTTTAACTATTTTACTTGGACATATTTCAAACAACAACATTTTATAAAGCTCCATTTGAAGATATTGCAGAAACGATTTCAAGTCAAAGAAACTTTAAAGGTTTATGTCTTTCTGGGTGAAGTGAAAAGAAAAATGATTTTCATTAGCAATTTCTTTGTCTTCGTTTTCCACAACGTTTTCCACTGTCTGTTTTCTTGTGTAACAGGGCGCCGAAAGGCGTCAGTAAGTTGCTTCATGTCACGAGGTAGCTACTAGAGAACAGCATGGATCTTGATCAGACTGTATTGTGTGTGACCCAATAATAGTGACATAACGTCAAATACTCCTACCACTTTCAAAAATTTGATGTAGTTGCGTTTTAAAACTGTTGACAGAAAATTACCGTTCTATTTTGGTGTCCATGTTATATATCAAACGAAAGGTAATGGAAAACGGCGCACATTTTTGTGATTAATTTTTGTTTTTGTGAAAACGGCACACTGAATACAGCGCCAGGAAAGAAATGAAACGTTTAAAATTTCGATGTCCCGCGTAACAAATTGTTCAACTCCTAGCTGGTTTTCACATTCGCTCTCTGTAAATCGCGGGAAAAATAGCCTGATTCGTCTTTTCAACTTATGTCACGTCATTACCGGTGGTTGTGATATAAATTCTTTATAGATGTCAGGAAAAATGACTTAGAAATATGAAAATAAGAAAAACACGAAAAATGTCCCATGATCATGAAAAAATGTATATTAATTTTTTGGCGATTCATAATTTCATGCACATACAAAATTTTATAACAAAAAATAATTTTAAAAATACGTTTTTTTCGAAGTTTTATATTGTAAAATTTTGTTTCTGTATTTTGATTGTAAAGTTCCGAAATATGTAATTAAAATTGTCACTTAAAATGTCCCCGTGGTGTAAAATGACGTCTTTTTCAACGCAATTGATAATTTGCGACGCTCTTAATTTTGTTCTATAAAATTTAGTGGATATTTACATTGTAATTAAAAATACGTTTTCCTGTAGATTAATTTGATATATAACACGCGATGATAACTCCAAAAATCAAAACACTATTTCTTCTCAAAATTGTCACCAAATATGTCCCCGTAGACAAATTACGCCGGGTAACGTCTTAACGTCAGTCTAAACCGATCGTTTACTTTTTATTCGGCAAGATTATAAAATGGGTAAAACGGACTGTCTTGGTGAGAGAATTGGTGCTTGTGCAAAAATGGGAAACACAGACAAGAAAGAAAAATCGTATCGAATTTAACCGTTCGGAATCACAAAACACCAAATCTAAATTAATACATGTACAAGAAATAGTTTGAAGCGATAAGATCAAATGAAGTCCGTTATACATAGATCTAAAAGGACGAAAGCTAGAGGCTAATTTAATTCCTCTCGATTATGCTTCCTGGGAAACACACAAGCAGTACTCGCACCGAATGTGTCGGTCAATGATAAGGACAACCTTAGTTACCGGGGACTGAACTCGGAACCGCTTGATCGTGAATCCGACGCGCTACCTCTCGACTCCGCACACCTGACAAAAGTTGCAGACAAAACATTTTCAAAGAAAGAGAAAACAAGATTGTCTTTTAAAAAAAACGAGAGGCTAGAAATGAAAATTGTGACATTTTATAACTTCTGTACTTAAAATAATTTAATTTATATTTTCGCACCTGACTTTTTTGTAAAAAGACTTAACCTAAGACAATAATAATTATTGACTAGTTATGTCATCCAAAATCATTGGAACATCTATAAAACGCCTGTATAGTTCTTATTTACATAGTATATGAAATAAGTAGAAAAACAATATTGTTGCAATTCATGTCAAAGAATTCTTATTGATACACCCAAACTATGATAAAATCGCGTTTGTCAAAAACGTTGACGTTACGTGTTACGCAAGGTGGTAGGAGTATTTGACGTTACGTCAGTGCCATAGCTATAAAATCCAATTTTCTAGATACACGCAGAGCCCACTCGATAACATAGGAACCCTTTCAACTAATGAGACGTGTTTGCATGCCTCTGCTTAATTATACTTTCCCAAAACGGCAAAATTTTAGACTGTTACAATTTGAAAGCTTTTGCATTCGACGAAACATTTTAAGTCAAAAGGCAAAAAATGTGTATGGTATAGAAGGTGTTATGGTTTTCCAATATGACGTAATACACGCGCAAATCGCTGGCTGTCAATGAAACGACAATTTTAAAAGTATAATTGCCACTTGTAAGAAATACATGTCTATCGAGTCAATATGATACTAAATGATTCCTCGCAATTTCATCCGCCATAGGTTTCTCCCCTATACAGGTAATCCGTCGCACATCGGTTTTTATTTAGACAAAAACAACAACTGTTATAATATAAACTTGTTACTATTTCATAAGCAACTCCGAGTGATAATCATTCACCAGAGCAGCATTTTGTCTGAACAACTGCTACTTATTAGTTAGGAGGCTTGAGAAAATAGCTTGATTTTATAATACTAAATTCGACAGTTTGAATGCAATCTTCAGTATGTACGGACACATATTTTCTTTTCAATCTAATTATGTTACAACTCAAACAGTTTAACAATAATAAAATTCATTTTTCTCGGTTTGAAAGAAATCTTGGTCAGACTTTCGCAGAGATGAAATGCGAGAACAGCGAATGCACACATCAGAGCAGGGAGAATGGCGTCAACGTCATTTGTACATTTACATACTTGTGTCGGGATCAGTAACCGTGATCGTTTCTTTACATCGAAAACCACATAATTGCAGCTTACATAAGGTAGGTTCACACTAATGCTACGTTCCCACTGTCGTGCGTTATGTTACGAACGCCACGAATGACCAGTCGTAACTTATCGTTGAATCTCACCGAAATTTTCACGTTCAATACGTTGCCATAAGAATTATTGCGGTCTTATGCGATCTGCTGCGATTTTATACGATTATAACAATCCACGGAAGGCGACCTGAAACGATCTTACCGTCGTTCAAATACGATTGTGTAAGATTTGATACGGTCCGATACGTTCTTCAAGATCAGGCTTGTCGACACGAGACGATAAAACACGTGTAGATACGTTCCGATAAGTTCTTTCTGACCCAATGCGCTCACTTGAGACCAGCTACGCTGGTGGCAGTGCGACCCAAAAGAGTGTGTTGCGATTTGCTCTACGATGATTGGAATCTGAAGGGGTATGAATATGACCCGACAAATGCAGAATTTGCCATTTTAAGTGGTGTAGAATTTACTGTACTTTTATAGTTATACTGTCACAAATGAAGATGGGAAACATTTAGCCAATCTACAACATCTAGAAGAAGTGATGCATACAGACAGTGTTGTGTGCGGCTATGGCTTACAACAGAAAGGAGGCTACTATATGGAAAGTATTCCAGACTCTTAGACATCCATTTAAGATTTGAAGATCCGGTGGCGTTCCATAATTATACGCGGCTTACACTAGATATTTTCCAAGAAGTGTATCAAAGGGTTGCTCCATACATCGGAAGGAAAGTCACATGGTTCAGGAAACCCATGCCATCTGGTCTTAAATTGTCGGTGACGCCGTGGTATCTTGCAACTGGAGATAACTATAGATCTCTTGCTTATGCATTCACGTGTGGTCTACCAAGTAAAACGAAGATGGTACCGGAAGTGTGTCGTGCTATTGTGATGTCATACGAAGACGAGGTATTCAATTTACATTTATCCCCTCAAGCATTGAAAACATTAGCTAATCAGTTCGAGGTGAGATGGAACATTCCACCAGCAATACGAACTGTAGATGGAAAACACGGCATTATCAAGAAGCCACCACAATATAGAAGCCTTTACTACAATTTTAAGGGTTTTTTTTCGATTCCACTTCTGGCTCTATTCGTTGCAGATTGCAGGTTTGTCTGGGACGAGCTTGGAGTTAAAGGACACATGACGGACGCTAAGATATTCGGGGATTTGGAGCTATTTAATGGTTTAGAAGATGGATCAATAGGACTTCAACAATCAAGCGCAATGACCGCAAAACTGGATGATCATCAGAGTGTGTCATTTGTCTTCTTGTCTAGAGGGAAGGATATTCAAAAATAGAATATCAAGGGGTCGTCGAGTGGTTGAAAACACGTTTGGGATCTTAGCTAAAAAATTAAGGTGTCTTCTTTGGACTCTAGAGCGGGAACATGACAATGCCAAGGATATAGTAGAGGCAGCAGTGGTTCTACACAACCGTATCAAGTTACGGTACCCATGGGTAGTAGCGCAAGGGGCGGACCGCGAAAATGTTAACCTTAACATTATTTAAGGAGCATAGAAGGACCAATGTCGAACAACCTCCTACACCTCACAACTCAACTACCTTTGATACGAAGAACCAAGGTGAGCTTTTAAAGGCGTTTTTCATTTTACTCTATAAGGCAGTGGAATGACAAGAAATGGTAATTTGACCACACGATCCAGAAGTTAGAGAAGATTATATCTGATGATTGTGTAAAAGTTAAAAACTGAAAGTTTGAATATAAAGTTCCATGAGACATAGCCATATTTCGATTTGCCATGTCCCGATCAGCGCGATTGTGAGGTACGATTCGATATGGTCTGATGCGAATTGTTACGAATAGTTAAGTTCTGATGCGATGAATACGACTGAGAGTCGATCGTGTTAATCGTAGAAAATTTTTTGGCAGCCAAAAAATTTTCTACGATTAACGCGATTGCCACGATCGACCTGAAGAACTGAGACGATCTGGTACGAGAGCTACGATTAAGATCACGATTTCAATCGTGGCGCCAATCGTGATAGTGGGAACATAGCATAACGAATTTTCCTTACGAATCCTTACGAATTGGACATTCGTAGGCCATCCGTGAACATTCGTAAAAAAATACGCTGGCATCCGTAAATAACTCGTAAGTATAAAATGCTTTATTTCTCAATGTCAGCTGCTGGATGATGATATGGAGATTATATCTTATTATTTACAACCAAAAATATAATAGACATAGTAAAGAAATCGTGCATATTCATAGATTTCGTTTTGAGTGGCCCATTCGGAAAGTTCTATCGTATATAACCGCAAGTATTCGTAAACAACTCTTATGCATTTGTAAACAACTATCAATGAATCGGTGATATTCTTAGTGATTCGTGCTCATACGGGGACATTTTTTTGACGTGTTGAAAATTTTCTCACGAATGTACACGGATTAAATGTTCCGTTATTCAATCGTAAATGACTCTTAGTTAATCGCAAATTACCCGTAAGTGATTCACGAATATAATACGGCAAGTTTACGAGTATAAACGAGCCGGGATGTTTAAAAAAGGGCAATTATGATATGAGATTCCGAGCTTGATACTAAAACAGATCAGGCTCCCTAAAGGGCCTGATGAGGGTTATGTTTGATGGAGAAGCTGCTAGAGGACAGTGTGGGTCCTGGTCAGACCTTGTGAATATGCAGAGGCATACGATGATAAATATTTATCTTACATGATATAAGTACACCTTTTCGAAATCATTGCTCATATACTATACATCGATTCAAAATTGATGACAGATAAAATCTATGATAGAGGAAATACTATTTAATGTTTTGCTAAACGTCAAACGATTTCCAATTGGATTTGCAATAAAATAAGGACTAAGAGCCCTTTTTTCAATGTGTTTATATGCGATGGGGTATCCCATCACAAAAAAATGACGATAAGTCCTTCAAACGTTGTTCGATGTTCAAGAAAAAATGATTTATTATTCACGACTATAAGATTGAAAAAAGTAAAAAAAAGTAAACGTGCATCGGAGAACAACTTTGAATAAAGCATTCATAAATATAAGTCTGGGGCCATAAATGACCCAATACGGCAGTATGAGGGTTAAACCGGTAGAAGCAATTATGTTTTCTTTCCCAATACAGCAAGATTTTTTGTTGTTTCGATTTGAAAGGAGTTACAGACAAAACAATTATTGATGTAAGAAGTGTAAACTTTGTATGTTATTGAATAGAAAATTCTGAGTGAACAGAATGAATTGCATTGCTGATTATCAGCAATTTATTTTTTCCCAAACCATGGGACGTCAAAACTAGGTATTGTTTGGGAAAGGGTTAATGGTTTTGAAGAAATTGTTGGTAAAACCCAAGCTTATTTCGTTCGCAAGTCATATCCTCTTGTCGAATGTCAGACAAAACGAGGTTGTCTTTTTTACAACAACAGCAACAAAATAATAACAAAGGACTCGTAAACATTCGTAACTAAGTCGGCAATACTCCTATTGATTCGTAAATAATCCGTAAACAGTCCGTAAAGTAGTCGTAGAAATACCTAAACCGTCCGTTAAATTCGCTCAAATCGTTACAATACGTGAACTTATCGGCAATGTGATTACGAATGTCAAATTCGTAAGGAATCGTAAGAAAATTCGTCAATGTGAACCCACCTTTAGGGTGACTATGGACTTAGTGGTAACTCTCACTCAATGATTATTATAAAATCTTACATATGATGTTCATTAATATTTATTGACCAAAATATTAAGAAAAATCTGAACACCTTCCCTAAACATTTTCGTTATCTGCCCTTGTCTAGTAGTGACCATTTTTTTTTCAGAAAATAACCCTTTTGATTTAAAGTTATATAGCAAGTTTTCTGAATGGATAATTTCAAATGATATTATCTTTTTAAACACTATACGCACATACAAAATGATGATGAGATTAAATGAAATTTTCTTAAATCATTTTCTGGATAAAATAATAGATTTGTAAAGATTTGAATAAAAGCTAGTCATTTTTCGCTCACCTGAGCAACATGCTCAAGGTGAGCTTTTGTGATCACCCTGTGTCCGGCGTGCGTCGGTCGTCGTTCGTCGGAAGTCGTCAACAATTGCTTCAAACATCTTCTCCTCAACCACTAAACCAATTCTTTCCAAACTTGGCAGAAATGCTCCTTGGGTAACCCCTTTCAAAATTTGTTCGTGAATTTTTCATTCGTCAAAAATTGTGGGCGTGGCAGGGCGGGACTTCCCAGACTTAAAGAAATCATTAAGTAATTCTCCAAAAATCTTCTCCTCCTCAACCACTAGGCCAATTCTTTCCGAACTTGACAGAAATGTTCCTTGGGTACCATTTTCAAAATTTGTTCGTGAATTTTTGATTCGTCAAAAAAGGTCGGCGTGGCAGGGCGGTGCTTATCAGACTTGAAGAAATCACTAGGTAATTCTCCTCCTCAACCATTGGGCCAATTCTTTCCAAACTTGGCAGGAATGTTCCTTTGGTGACCCTTTTTAAAACTTGTTAGTTAATTTTTGATTCGTCAAAAATTGTGGGCGTGACAGGGCGGGGCTCATACGACTTAGAGAAATCCTGTTAAAAATCTTTAAAAATCAATTACTAGACCAATTTGGACCAAACTTGGCAGGAATGTCCATTGATTGACTGTATTTAACACATTTTCATGAATTTTTGATAGGGTGAAAAATGTGGGCATACCAAGGCGGGGCTTATCAGATTTCCAGAAATCGTTAGATAATTCTTCAAACCCCTTCTTTTCCTCAACCACGGGGATAATAACCCCCCCCCCCCCCTAATTCAATATAGGAGTCAGCTTGTCTGTCTGTCGGTCTATTGGTCTGTCTGTTGGCCCGTCTGTTGTTTTTTTTTTCTTTAAATATCTTCTCCTCCTCAACCACTGGGCCAATTCGTACCAAAATTGGCAGGACTGTTCCTTGAGTGACCCTTTCAATAACTAGTATGTGAATTTTGATTTGTCAAAAAATGAGGGCGTGGTAGGGCGGGGCTTATTGATCACACTTAGAGAAATCATGTGAAAAATCTTTAAAAATCAATTATTATGCCAATCCAAACCAAGCTTGGCAGAAATGTCCCTTGAGTGACTGTTTTCAACACATGCTTATGAATTCTTGATTGGTTGAAAAATGTGGGCGTTGTAGAGCGGGGCTTATCAGACTTCGAGAAATCGTTATATAATTATTCAAAAATCTATTCCTTAACCACTGGGCCAATTCTTACTAAACTTGACAGAAATATTCCTTGGGTGACCTTTTACAAAACCGGTTCGTGAATTTTTGATTCGTCAAAAATTGTGGGCGTGGCAGGTCGAGTCTTATCGGACTTAGAGAAATCATGTGAAAAATCTTTAGAAATCAAATATCAAGCCAATTTGAACCTTACTTGGCAGAAATTTCCCTTGAGTGACTGTATTCAACACCTGTTCATGAATTTTTAATTGGATGAAAAACGAGGGGTTGGCAGGGCGGGGCTTATCAGACTTCGAGAAATCGTTAGATAATTCTTCAAAAATCTAATTTTTCTTAACCATCAGGCGATTTGTTACCAAACTTGAAAGGAATGTTCATTGGGTGATTCATTAAAATATTTGTTTGTGAATTTTTCACTCGTCAAAAAATGTGGTCGTGGCAGGGCTGATCGAGCTTATCGTTCTTAACGAAATCATGAGAAAATTCTTTAAAAAAGCAATTATAGGGCAATTTGGAACAAACCTTACAGGAATCTACCTTGAATGACCGTTTTAATAAATGGTTGTGAATTTTTGATTAATTGAAAAATGTGGGCATGGCAGGGCGGGGCTTGTTGTTTTTTAAATGAACTATGTCCTTTTGTTGAAAATAGGCATTTTTGCAACATTTACATGTGTTGTCTGGTCTGTTGATTTTTTTATTCGCTCTTTTTCCCAATTGATCAGCTCACTGTTCAAATGAAAAGTACTTCTCAAAATGCACAAAAAACAGCACTGTTTGGGGTATGATCACTTTCAGTGATATTCTAGTTCTAACCAAACTTGGCAGGAATGTACCTTGGGTGACTCTTTTCAAAACCTGTTTAAGAAATTTCGATTCGTCAAAAATATGGGCGTGGCAGGGCGGGGCTTATCAGAGTTAGAGAAATCATAAAAAATCTTTAAAAATCAACCATTGGTTCAATTAGTACCAAATTTGCCCGGAATGTTTCTTTAGGGACTGTCGTCAATACATATTCGTGAATGTTTGATTCGCTAGGAATGTGGGCATGGCAGGGTGGGGTTTATACGACTAGGAGAAATGATGAGAAAATTCTTGAAAAATCAACTGTTGGGCCAATTTGAGCTAATCTTGGCAGGGACGTACTAGAGTTACTCTTTTTAACAATTGTTTGTGATTTTCTTATTTGTTAAAGAATTTGAGTGTTGCATGGCAGGGCTTATCATACTCAAAAAATCTTATATGGGTTCTTAAAAGATCAACCATGGGGCCAATTTAAACCAAGCATAGCAAAAATGCTCATTGAGTGTCTCTTCTCAAACACTTGGTTTTAAATTTTTGGTGGGGTAATAAATGTTGACGAGGTAAGGTGGGGCTTATCATATCAAGCATATTAACTACTTATAATGCATCATTCTGATGTTTCAAAATTTAATTGTAAAAGTTTAATCTTGATTATAAAAATCAAAATGAAACAGCACATAATATTCAGTAGTAAATATGTATGCAGATGATACTACGTGTACATGCAATATGATTGAATACTAATGTGACTTCATTGCATTCATTTGAAATTATGAAACTTGATTTACAATAATTCAATGTGACATATATATTTGTTTACAACAAAATTTATATTGTACACAATCAAATACACAAAGAACTCAGGTGAGCGATATCAGTGCCTTTCAGGCACTCTTGCTATTTTCTTCGTTTGCCTCACTGTTCTTCCAAAAGCATAAATGTATCAGGGGTATCAAAACTAGAGCTTGTTTGGGGGAAAGGATTAACTTTACATTCATTAAATTTTGACCGTTCGTTTACCCCACATAAATAATCCAACAGAAATAACTAATTAATACATGTATTCAGGTAGAAGAAAACAATAACGAGGAAGTAATGACCTGTTGTGAATATCTATTTAGGGCCGCCTGATAGATCTACACAAAAAATGAAATAAAAGAAGCACATTGATCGGGCTTTCATGTTGCGCTTTAACGAAAGCCCCGATTTTGCTATGAAATTGTAAGCTTTAATTTGATACTTTTTATGGGTTTCCTTGAACAAGAGGGCCGTTCGCCCTAGGTCGCTCACCTGAGATGGGGTTTTATAACAGATCAGATTTCTTACAGGTAATGCAATAAAGGGTCAAAGATCATATGAACGCCGCTATGCGATTTCAAACCATAGAAAACCCAGAAAACTACCTTAGTGCAATATCATATGTAACTCAAATATGAAGTTTCATCCAATTCGGCTATGTGGTTATGGAGAAATTGTTTTGGACAGATGGAATTAAGGTGGCCGAATGCGATTCCATAACAAGAAAACTGTCCTAGAGAATTGACTCATACTGTCGCATGTTATAAAGTGAATCCTTACTGACATTTTAAGATAATAAAAAAGATAAGTCACCATCTAGGGAAAGAATGGGGGCCGTCTCAAAGTCAGCACTGAAATGGCTATTTTTAACATGGAGGCCAATGGGAAATTTGAATATTTTTACACAAATGTTAAAAAATAGAGAATTTCTGCCCTAGAGAATTTGATGATATTTTGTAAATTGATGGACATGGCCATGATCCGTGAAATAAAGAAATAAAAAACAAAAGTCACCACAGTAGGGCCTATATGAATTGGGGGTTGTCTCAAAAGTGCCGAATTAGCAGTATTTCAGCTGATTTTTGACGCAAATGTTAAAATTTTAGAAATGTCTGCCCTAGAGAATTTGATAATATTTTGGTAATTGATGAACCTGCAAAAGAGCTGTAAAAAAAGAAATAAAAAGAGTTTGAGTTTATTGGGGTTTTACGTCGTTTTCAACTACCAGGGTCATATCGCGGCGGCTGGAGCACCTACCCATGGATTACTGTTGTTTCTCAAACCAGTACTACCACAACACCCTTACCGAGCCTCCAGCTGCTCGCCCACTTAGGTTAACGATTTCAAACCCATTGGTGGGTGACAATTTTGTCAGAAAGGGTATTAGCCGCGGCCGGGTATCGAACCCGGGACCTCTCGAATGAGGGTCAGATGCGCTACCAACTGCGCTAAGGCCGCGGCCCGAAATAAAAAAGAAAAGTCACCACAATATATGAATTGGGGTTGTCTCAAAAGTGCCGAAATAGTAGTATTTCAGCTGATTTTTGACGCAAATGTTGAAATTTTAGAAATTTCTGCCCATTGGTGTAATGTCTGGAACTGTAGTGTGAAAGTGGAACGTATTAGACAAAAGTCAGTAGATTTCGATAATTCGAACCAAATTTGGACTTCTCTAATCGGCCGATTTTGTGAATCTTACCTTAACAGTATTACCGACGTCGTTACTTTGAACGTCATAACGCACGTGTTTAAATGACGTCATCAAAACATTTCAAATACGGCCTGATATATTTTCACGTTTTATTCTTGTTCGATGAAAAACTGATGCAAAAGTTTTTATAGTTTAACTCAAAAAATGCAACGGATCTAACCTTCTACCTTTTTCCTGAAACTTTAGGTCGCTATCTTATTTACGACAAGATGCGCGTTTTGGATGCGCAGTCGAATCGAATTCGGCCACCTTAAAATGAAACATACAGACTGACAAACAGAAATTTACAAATTGACCTAGATCTATGACCTTGAACCTACCTAAATATATATTTCAAATAGAACATCTACTCATCATAAAGAACACATTTACCCATACATTTGTTTAAATCCATGCATAAATGTAGATGCTATGCCCCTGATGAGCAGATTTTTACAAGAAGTCCCCTTTTTCTGTGACAAGGTTTCATATTGAAAAGCAAAGAAAAGTACCTCTTAGCAATATCATAAGCAATGCAAATATTAAGTTTTGTCAAATTTGGCTCTGCGGTTATTGAGAAATTACTTCTGACAGATTTCGTGTCATTTCTCTTTTTCTGTTGCCATGGCAACCAGAGTTGGTTTTTTTTAAATTGCAATTCTGTTAGCAATTTTTTAAATGTGACCTCCTAAGGAATATTTCTGCCTAGTTTGGTGGAAATTAGCCTGTTAGTTTAGGAGGAGATATCATTCAACGATGTCATTGAGATTTGGTGGAAAATCACCTTTTCTGTTGCCATGGCTACCAGAGCTTTTAAAGGATTTCAATTCTTTTAGCAATTTTTAAAAGGGACCTCCTCAGAAATATTTCTGCTAAGTTTGGTTGAAATTGGCCGAGTAGTCTAGGAGATGTTGTTCAAAGAAATTATTGAGAATTAGTGAAATTTCTCCTTTTCTGGTGCCATGGCAACCAGAGTTTTTAGTCAATTTCAAGTTTTTTGGCAATTCTTAAAGAGGACCTCCTAAGGAATATTTTTCTAAGTTTACTTGAAATTGGTCAGATAGTTTAGGAGGGGATGTTGTTCAAAGATAGTATTGAGATTCAGTCAAATTTCTCCTTTTCTGTTGCCATGGCAACCAGAGTTTTTTATGGATTTCAATTCTTTTAGCAATTCTGAAAGGGGGTCATCTAAGGAACATTCCTGCCAAGTTTGGTTGAAATTGGCCTGGTAGTTTAGGAAAAGATGTCGTTCAAAGATAGTGTTGAGATTCATTCAAATTTCTCCTTTTCGGTTGCCATGGCAACCATAGTTTTTTTTATGGATTTCAATTATTTTAGCAATTCTGAAAGGGGGTCACCTAAGAAACATTCCTGCCAAGTGTGGTTGAAATTGGTCCAGTACTTTAGGAGGAGATGTCGTTCAAAGATAGTATTGAGATTCAGTCAAATTTCTCCTTTTCTGTTGCCATGGCAACCAGAGTTTTTCATGGATTTCAATTCTTTTAGCAATTCTGAAAGGGAATTACATAAGGAACATTCCTGTCAAGTTTGGTTGAAATTGGCCAAGTAGTTTTGGAGGAGATGTCGTTCAAAGATAGTATTGAGATTCAGTCAAATTTCTCCTTTTCTGATGCCATGGCAACCAGAGTTTTTTATGGATTTCAATTCTTTAAGCAATTCTGAAAGGGGGTCACCTAAGGAACATTCCTGCCAAGTTTGGTTGAAATTGGCCCGGTAGTTTAGGCGGAGATGTCATTTAAAGAAATTGTTGACGGACGACGGACGACGCACGACGCACGGACACCGGACAAAAGGTGGTCACAAAAGCTCATTTGAGCACCTTGTGCTCAGGTGAGCTAAAAATAATAAAAAAAAAAACCTGCTACCGTTACATTAAAACCAGCCAATAAAAAGTTTGACGATCAACAAAAGTTTGTAGGTCGTCAACATTTTTAGCTGAATTTTAAAAGATCTCACATTCAGCTATTAAAGTCCTTGAGTTTTCCACTTTCTCTGCCCCAAACCATTTTTTAGATATGTTATATAATTATACATGTATGGGGCATCCATACTGTGGGGCGTCAAAACGCGTCATTATGAGAAATAGGATTAATATATTTATCGAAAAGCTTGACTTGGACATACTTTATCATTTGCATGAAAACAAGAAATAAAAGAAACCCTAGAGTCACTGCGGGAAATCAGATCATATCAAAAAAGAATTGCTGTAAATCTTGATTAAAAATGTGTTAAACCGAAGACGGTTTGAATCAGAGAATGTTGATAACTTTAGAAATAAGACGGACGTGGTAGCTTAACAAACAACAAAAACAGCAAATGAAGAAGTTAATTTGATGGGCATCCGAAGTTGTTTGCTCGCCAATAACTGTATGATCGCCAGATTTTTTAGAAGATCCTCACATTCAATAGATGTCTGGTTTTTTCCCGCATTTCATGCTTCAAACCGAAATCAGTTGATTGATTTCCTAATATTTCTGTGTTACGTAATTATCTGCCGTGTACCATGTCTAGATTTCATCGCTTTTACCGATTGAATTTACTTTTGTATAGCTTTTGTATAGCTACCTAGCACATTGATTTGGCAGTGTTTTATTTTTTCAACTTTCGACGTGTTAATAATTTGTCGTAGAATTGTCCAATTGATGACTCAATGACTGCCGATCAGATCAACCCGATCAACTCTATCGCTTAAATTCCCCGACAGATGCTAGGTTCCTCGATCAACACAATCACCTAGATACCAAGATCTAGCCTGTCTAAATGTATATACCCTTTCTTTTAGATCTCTGGTCGATCAAAGTTAATCCCTGCATGAACACTCCCGAACCTTTCCCGATTGCAGTCCGAGCATCTGTCTGATTTCTACAAGACCACCTCGTCTTTTTACTCGAGCCCTACACGATGAAGACTCAACCATCTCGAACTTTACAGGACCAGGTCAAGCTGATCCTAGTCTAGTCGTAGATGGTCGGAAAATATCATGTACTAATGAGAATCGTTCTGCATTGTCTGATCGCACATGTACATCTGTACTAGAAAGCTAGATATGGCTGGATGGAGTTGATCTACCCGGCAAAGAAAAACCTGGCATAACCAGCTGATGGGTGCAAAACAGTGTTCTCAGGGACAAACTTACTATGTGGTTGTAACCAATATGACTGACAAGATGTGATTCAAACGCGTGAACTGTTTGCAACAAAAGCTAATTTTTGGAGATGAAAGGACATTCACTTGTGCATAACTTGTCCTGGAAAAATAAGTTATAGAGGACAGTCCTTTTTCTAACGATGAGTGACTCATTAGGTGTTAAAACAATGTAAATAATTTGCGTTTATGTTATGTAACACGAATACTGTCAATTAACAGAAGCAAGCCATAATTTCAACCCCACGAATGAATACAAGAGAAAATATTTAAGTAAACACAATCAAAATGTACAACCCACGTGACCTGAGACATCTCAAGTAATGGGAATGATAAGGAGAGTACCTCTCAGTAGGCTAAAATTTTGTCAATATAATTTTCGTTACGTTTTTAAAATCGTATCGTTATCAAACATTGGAGAAAATCCACACCTGTCGAATGAGTTGACTCTCGGTTTGCATTCATTTGACAAACGTGGGACAGCGGGATTTCATTTAGGATCTTTGCTCCAGATTACATGTATTCCCCCGCTTCAACCGTGCGGCTCCTAATCATTCAAATTTCTAGGATCCTTTCGTCAAAGGCATTCCAATCGATGACAAAGCATTCAACTAGAATGGCCATCTTCCATAGGTTGAAATGATAAGACAAATGTAAGAATCAAATGTAATCAAGAGGTATTGTAAATATTTGCCTGCACCCTTGACTGAGTAATGACGTCACAATTCACGTGGGTTGTATATCGTCACATTGAAATTGACAGAACTGGGCACTACGATATCATGTTGTTCTTTTTCGTGACAGTAGCTATATTGTATTGGATGCAATTTTACAGGGGAAGTTAATCTGTTGTATAATTATAATGCATTTTTCCAGGGAAAAATACTCTATTGTATTTGATGCTCTTTTCCAGGGGAAGTTACTCTATTGTATTTGTTGCACTTTTCAAGGGGAAGTAACTCTCCTCACAGCCGTCGGTATATCATAAACCTCCATCTTGAGTTCGCGTGTGACGTCATTTAAACTTTCGTTCCAAGAACAAAAGATTTGCATAAACACTAGTTTACACTCTTTGAATTTCCAGATAAAGAAATGTGCAGAAGCGTAGAAACTTATCACACTGCAAATTAAACTAAGAAATTGTATTAGTGCAACAATGTGCGGCGTTTCCAAATCTGGAAACAGTAAGAATATGATGGCGTTCATGAAAATTGGAATATGACATATGATAAATGTTACGCTGATTTTCAAGATATAGCCAGTAGCTCGGAATCCATTCCTTGTATTCCGTAGATGTGAAGAATGGTCCCTATCTCCAACACTGGAGCTTCTGTCTGCTTCATGGATAGTGTTTAAGTCAATACCGGCTTGGTTAGCTTGGAATGTGTTGCCATGCACGTCTTGCAAAGAGTTTATTACTTTTGATATTCTCATATATGAATAGCAAATCAATATTGTAAAGAATGAGAACGTACAAAATACGACAATCCGGATAATATTGGCGGAGTGTGTTAGATCACAAGTTTGTAATATAAAGTCACATTGTACAAGACCTTGCATAGTTACTGATATCGAAGTTAAAAATCCAATTATCCACGTGCTGACGATGTAAGCAATGACGTTGTGTTGTTTTAGTATTCTCGAGGCGCTAAGTGGGTAGGTTATCCGGATAAATCGCTCCAGAGCTAGTCCGCCTGTAGCCCCGACATGAGACGCATATATACCAGATACACACATACTACGAACGTAATGAAATGATTGTGTATAAGCTTCAGTCAATGTTAGAAACAAAATATTCATAAGAATTATTAACACGAAAAACAAAAGACTATTACACAGGAAGTTTATGGACAGCACCTTTAAAGACATAGGCATTTTTCGGCATCGCTGCAGAACCAGTATAATGAAAATGTGAAGGATGCTAGTAGCAAAACAAAGTACTGCCACTGAAGAATTAATTATTCTGTGAAGAGATAACACGTTGTTGTAAAGGAAAGTGTTATTCTCTCCGGCTGGGATTTCGGGTAGGGTGGTGCCCCGATCACTTCCGGTACCATTGGCATCTAGTACACCGAATAGTAAGGACTGATTTTGGATCGCAATATTCTCGAACACGTCGAAAAATGAATGACTCTGGTTCATCGTGGAGCTTGAAAATTGTTTTTGTCTGCTTCCGAGTTACTACAGCCTTCCTAGTCGGTGGATATAATCTAAGGAAAAATGATAGATCTGTCACTCAAAAGTTTTGATTTTTAGAAGCACTAGAAACTTGAGCATACAAGTGTAACAATAATATAATAGATCTATTACTTCTTGTTAAAGACTGGTCTTTTAAAGTATGCTACTCCACTTTATATAATTTGTCTGACAGGCATTTATCTTAACCAATTTGCATAGAATGGCTATTTTTGACTCCCCACAAGATAATGGCTTTGGAAAACATAGTGGAAATGAAGAAACTGTTTATGACAAGCAATTACCTCATTTCCCACTTTGTTTTCTATCCCAAAAGACAAAATATTAAAGGTATATTCATTTGAAATTGTCGTTTGCATCATTTTTTTTTAATTTGGAACAGTCTAAAAAATTGCCGTTTGGTAATGGGTTAATGAACCCAATGAAAGGTATGGTAAAAAAAGATAAAAAATAACGCAGTAACGCAGGAAGTTTTTCTAACGTCTTGTACTATTCGCCTTCCCAAAACAGCAAACGTTTAGAATTGTCCTATCAAAACCGATTTTTTACTATATATATAAATATATTGAAATTTTTCAAGTCGTGGGATTAAAATCAGTGTTTCAGAAACTTTCAAGGAAAAAGAAGAAAATAATAATTTTCTGCATTATTTCTTATTTTTTTAATTATCTATTTATGTATCTCACATAAATCCTTTCGGATAAGATATATGCTTGTTTAGAACACCAGATACATATATTTCCAAATGTTCAGGAGAAAAACAAAAAACGATAACAGTATAATCATTTTTCTGGCTATCCAAGACACACTCTAGGCCGGTCACGATATGTTGTCGCACATGTAGATAAAATAGCTCAAGAATCATTTTAAGAAAACGTCACAATACCGACATATTGTGCAACTATTGTAACTTTGAATACGAGGGTTCGAATCTTGCATGTGTCCCACACCTGCAACATTTTAACACATGTATGCAAATCTTACTTTGAAAGGGAACACTTTTCTTTTCTATATAAGTAAAACTTGTAAACATGTACTATAGTGTCGTTACTGACCTATTAAGTCAAGATGCTACCGTTGATATTCTTGAGGTTGGAATGTCACTTCTATTTGTTTGTTCAATTTTCTTGTAATTTCTTTCTTGCACAAGTTGTATGTAGGAATAAGTATAATAAGTACAATGTATACTATAAAAAAGCCTGGTTCGGTGGCCCATAAATTGTGAAAAACACGGAATTTTTATCGGCTGTGGCAAGTTTCGAATAAAAAAAAGTTTAAATTTTTGCTGTTTTAGAGATGATTGAAATTGCCGCACTCACCTTTGGATGACAATAAAACGGGACGAGCAACATCCAGGAACGTTCACAATTTACAGTTTTCACAAAAAGAAAGAAAATGCTATTTTTTCCTGTCTATTATATACCACATGGAATTGGTTAAACATATACATTCTTGTACATAAAATAATAGAAAATTAATAAGATATCAGAGAAATAATCACATATCAGATTATCTGAACTTCAGCCCTTAGACACATACAATATATTAATTAACGGCTAAATGATGGTTTCATAAAAGGGCCTGGTTTGTTTTTATTGGGGTTTTTTTATTTATTTTTTTGTTTGTTTTTTCGGGTTTTTTTTTTTTTTTTTTTTTTTTTTTTTGGCAAGCAATCAGTTTTCTGTATACATTTGTGGGATTGCATTGTGATTATAATTTTTAGTTTGTAAGTGTAAACAAACTGAAACGAAAGGAGACATTTTGAATATTGCATAGTTATTCCTTATTAATGGCAGCAGCTTCTAGAGAATGTGTCTTTATAGACTATAACATATAATTGATGTAGCAACCAGTTATAAAACGAGAAGCGTAATAATTATTACAAAACTCGTTGTTATGACAAAATTCGTATAATATTTCATGTAGCTTTGTAACAGTTGGGTTTCAAATAGGAATATGTAGTTGCTTTTGTCTGTTTTCGTTTTTCCGCACCGATTTGAAAGTTGCTGCAGACGAAAAATGGATGTTGATGAAAGCAGGATTTACCTAGGCCATATAACGTATTAAAGTGTTGAAGCGCAAGGGTAGGTGTTGGTTATCAGCAAATCGCTACTTTTCAACAAAAACTCCGTAACTGCAGCTTAGAACAAGCTGCAGTTACGATGTTTTCATTGAAAAGAGACGAAATGCATTATTTACAAAAATGTTTTACTGCGCTCTTTCCCTACCTGAGGCAAACAAGAGTATGAAAACCGGGGCTTACTTGAGAAAGGGTTATTATTCCATAAAGCTTGACCGTTCGTTTACCTCGAATGAACACGTCAATGGATATTTTTCTAATAAAGGCCTTAATAGAAAAGACAAAAATGGTATACTATCTATCGGAAATGATTTGTTTTCGGGAGTTGAAAAAAGGTCGTTTGTGTCATGGAATGGTTAAACTACTGTATTCCGCATTGATACTTGTCTTTCAGAATCCCTGAAGCTGTTTAGCTCATAACAAAACGACACTAATTTAGTCTGACTGATCTTTTTTTATATATTTGATTGCCTTTCTTCATACTAGAAAGTAAAGAATTTGCTTACGTGCATCACAAGCATTTTCACAATTTCCAACGATGTTTTCCAAAGTGTTTATTTGTTCGGCGTCAAAAGGCGTCATTGAGGAAATGAATTAATTTACATAGCGGAAAGCTTGACATGAAGCTAATTATTTTGTTCTTGAAAGTAAGAAATCAAAGACACCCTACCATATAACTGCGACGAGTCATGTGACAGTTATATTTCAGAAAATCGTCAAAACTTTCATAATTACTTGGCCAATTAGAATTCGGTTTGAAGCAAAGAATGTAAAGAAAAAACAAAAACGTCAGAAATTAAATAAACATGGTAGAGTTTATTTTAAATGTTTGTGTCACGTATCGCGACCATAAAAATTGTTGTGTACCATGCACATAGTTCATTGCTGTTATGAAGGATACAAACTGTAACCCGGATATCGATTTGGTCATTATTTCTCCATTTCAAATACTTGTGCCATAGAACTGTTCAATGAAAGTCTACCCTGCTGTGCTAGGTTTCGACTATCGACCAGATCGACTCGACCAACTCGATTCGAAGACTAGACACGACCAAATTACTTCTTTCCCACCTCTAGGCGAACAAATCGAACCTTTTCACTCGCTTTGATCAGATGGACAGAGTTCAAATTCTCTTTTAGCCATGGAATGTACCGGATAGTAGGGTTTTTTGTCATGTATCCCGATATTGCACCTATGTAACAGCAATACATCACAAACATACATTACCATTTCAAAGGTACTTCTTTGAAATATATTTTTTTCTGAAAAATGTTTCCCAAACGGTTTAAATCTGAATTTCCCTCATTTCAATTAAGACTTCTTTTAGCAATGATGTGTACCGAAAAGAGGTTTTCTGGTCAAGGATTCTGATACTACATAGAGGTTAACTAACTGGAGAAATGTGATAATAAATTTTTTTCACAAGAATGGGGTGAGATGCGGTTGAAAAAACGAGTCCGGAAGGACGAGTTTTTTAACCGCATCTCATCCCATTCGAGTGAAATAATTTTCATATCACATTTCTTCAGTTATTTAATCTATTTATTACATACCTTTTTCGGGAGTTTTACCCTCGTTTTTAGTTTTTTTTTTCTTTTTTAATTCTTATTTCCAATCTGATCTAAGGCGCCTTTACATTGCCTATAAATACATGTTCTATGTGTATTTAGAAAAAAATGACCGCCATTTTGTTTGAATGTTGAAGCGAGAAAAAATATTAAGCATACGAGGGGCGTTCAATTAATTTTGGAACTGGGGTTCAAAAAGCCATAGTTATGTCGCAATTCAATTTTAAGTTTCTTCAATCCTTCGAAGTAATCCTCTTTGAAAACCACACACTTCTGAAGTTTTGAGGTCTATTACTTATATGCCAATAAATGGACCTCTTTTGGAACACCCCGCAGACACTGGTAAATTGCACTGTATACGGAACATGAAGGCCTATACCGACGACCAGAGGCTTTTTTCGTCATCATTGGGAACACAAAAACGCCACACGGGCTTAAGTCCGGCTATAAGGGTGGATGAAGACGCTGTGCAGCATGTGTCCCTTTCAGGAAGTCTTGGACAAGAGGGCTCTTGTGGACAGTTCCGTAGTCATGGATTCGGTACATGCATCTTAAGTCGGTCCTGGACCTGCTCTTTTCGTGATATTTCTTTACTTTTGCCGACATACCTTTCTTGTGTGAATGACCGGCGATAGTGGTACTATTTGAAACAGTAATTTGAACAATACACTCGTTATATTTGAAAATTACCGCGTACAAAATTTTTGCCGCGCTTTTAGTTTTTTGGCTATTACGACTCTTGTCTGAGCTTTTCGCAACCATTGCTTGCTAATGACACGCCATTAGTGCTCATAATAGTAGATTATTGTTCAATCATATGTATAAAGCTCAGAAAGTTCACATTTGTTGCATTTATTGCATTATTTACAAATATATTATGCCACCTTTACATGGGTGGCTCTCTGTCCTTTAGGCAGCAGGTGGGGGACCCAATGGGCATAAACCTGTCTGTGTTTCATCCCTTTCGTCAAAATCGTATAACATGTCCCCGATGAAAAACCAACTTTATCTGCTATTTCTTGCACATTGAACCATGCGTCTTGTTCGGTCATGTCGGAATCTACAGCAACATTTCCTTTGGTACTAGCTCTACCCGGGTTGCCTGAGAGGTGGGCATCATTAAGGCCAGTTTTACCAATTTTAATTTTTATCAACTTCCTAAAAACTGACGTATGTTCAACGTTTGAATGTCCATGAATCTGATTTAGTTCATTATATACACGCGATGCAGATATATCAAAGCCTATGCGACCTTTAATGTAGACCCGTACCGCCTACTTCAGTTCGTTTTCCATTTTGCGCACAGCGAAATAGCCAGTGTATATGACTGAACCAACTTAAAAGTTCAATAACTTTTGAAAGAGTCAACGAATTTGCCTCAGATTTTGACCAAGAATAGACAGTAATTTTCCCGTCAAATAGCCGCAAGCACCACTTGTTCTATAGAACCACGAGGTATGGTGGACCATTAGTACCACTTTTAATTGAACGCCCCTCGTACACCATGACTTCAAATCATAAAAAAAAAGACAGAAATGAAATGATAAAGAACGATCTGAATGAAATTTTAATCTTCTAGTCTACAATCTATCTCCAAATCCAGGCTATTACAACAACAACTTTAATTATTTAACAACAACAACTCAGATTTCTGACAGAAAGAAAACACGGGATTTTCGGCCGAGCACTATAGATTTAGGGGGATTTAAGCATAGAGGATCATCTGGCAACAATTTTTATCGCTTCTGTGATGTGTCTTTTGGTTGCTTTGACAAGACATGATGAAAATAAACAGTCTCTGTTCAATGTTTGAGTATGTCACAGTGAGTGTAAATTCGTCGACTGGCTTTGTGGTTTCCACTTTGACAGCACTGCCTGGATGCTTGGAAATGTATTTACTCTTCTCACATCTGTTTATTTTATAGTTTTATTGAGTAAATTCTGCCCTAGATTTTAAGACACAGCATAGCCCAGGCCCGTAGGAAGTAATTTCATAGGGGGGGGGGGGCTAAAGCCATTTTCCTGATTATGGGGGGCTAATTTTGGATTTTCCCAAAATTTTCAGTGTAAAATTAAGAAAATTCGGCATTTTTGGCCAACATTTGGGGGGCTTAGCCCCCTTAGCCCCCCATGTTCCTACGGGTCTGTAGCCGGGTTAAAATTGTTTAGTGCAGTTTTTAAGTTTCCAAAACATGTGGAAATAGTCCCGGCCACTACCGTGAAATTTGAAAATGATATCGTCACTGGAGTGACGATATCAAAATTTATTACACTGAGAAAATCCAGGATTTCACAGCTAGGAATGTAATAAACGTATGTAACAGCAATACAAGACAAACAGTAACATTCCGAAGGTATTCCGTTGAAAAACAGTTTTTTTCTTTTTAAAAAAATCTTTCCCAAACGATGTAAAATCAAGTGTCCTTATTTCAAATTCTAATTTAGTCATAGAATGTACCGGATAGTAGGCTTTTTGGTCAAGAATCCCGATATTGCACATATGTAACAGCAAAACACAAAGATACACAAATTGGAATACTTTTTAGCTCCACCGGCCGAAGGCCAGCGAGCTATTGTCATGGCGTTGTGTCCGTCGTGCGTGCGTCGGTCCGTGCGTGCGTAAACTTTTATTTAAAAATCTTCTTCTCTCAAACTAGTGGGCCAATTTTGATTAAACTTGGCAGAAATGTTCCTTGGGAGGTGCTTTACCTAAATTGCGAAAATAATTGTGATCGGTCTATAAATGTGGGCGTGGCATGGTGGGGCTTATCAGACTTGGAGAAATCACAAAATAATTCCTTAAAAATCAACCATTGACCCAATTTTGACTAAACTTGACAGAAATGTACCTTTGGTGACTCTTTACCTAAATCGTCAGTGACATTTTGATTGGTCCATAAATGTGGGCGTGGCAGGGTGGGGCTTATCAGACTAAGAGATATCACAAAATAATTCTTTAAAAATATTCTCTCAAACCAGTGGGCCAATTTTGATCAAACGTGGCAGAAATATTTCTTGGGTGGTCCTTTACTGAAATTGCGAAAAGAATTTTGATCGGTCCATAAATGTGGGATTGGTAGGGCGGGGCTTATCAGACTTAGAGAAATCACAAAATAATTCTTTAAAAATCAACCATTGAGCCAATTTTGACTAAACTTTGTAGTAATGTACCTTTGGTGACTCTTAATCTAAATTGTCAGTGAAATTTTATTTGGTCCATAAATGTGGGCGTGGCAGGGCAGGGCTTATCAGACTTAGAGAAATTTCAAAATAATTCTTTAAAAATCAACCATTGAGCCAATTTTAAGTAAACTTGGCAGAAATGTACCTTTGGTGACTCTTTACCTAAATTGCCAGTGAAATGTTGATTGATCCATAAATGTGGGCGTGGCAGGGCGGGGCTTATCAGCATTGGAGAAATCACAAAATATTTTTTTTAAAAATCTTCTCCTCTCAAACCAGTCGGCCAATTTTGATCAAACTTGGCAGAAATGTTTCTTGGGTGGTGCTTTACTGAAATTGCGAAAAGAATTTTGATCGGTCCATTAAAAAATATTCTCCTCTCAAACCAGTGGGCCTGTTGAAACCAAGCTGTACAAGAATGTCCCTTAAATGAACCTCTACTTTAACTGTTCAAAGAATTTTGATGGGTCAATAAATGTGGGCGTGGCAGGGTGGGGTTATCAGAGAAATCATAAAATAATTCTTTAAAAATTAACCATTCTGCCAATTTTGACCAAACTTGGTAGAAATTTACCTTGGGTGACTCTTTAAATCATTTATAGGTGAAATTTTGATTGGTCTATACATGTGGTCGTGGCCGGGGGGGGGGGGCTCATCAGAATTGGAGAAATCACAAAATAATTCTTTATAAATCAACCAATGGGCCAATGGAGACCAATTTTGGCAGTACTTTTACTTAAGTGGCCCTTTACTTACTGTGTTAGTGAAAATTTGGTTGGTCCATTAATGTTGGCGTGGCAGGGGGGAGGCTTATCAGAATGGGTGACATCACGAAATAATTCTTTGATAACAACCATTGGGTCAATTTTAGCAAACTTTGCATAAATGTTCCTTGGGTGGTTTACAGTGTTTTGAAACTTTGATTGGTCTATAACTGTGGGTGTGGCAGGGCAGGGCTTATCAGAATTGGACAAACCACGAAATAATTCTTTAGAAATAAACCAATTGGCCAATTCAGATCAAACTTGGCAGAAATATTCCTTGGGTGACCATTTTCAAAAATTGGCAGTGCGAGGCTTACAAGAAATCATGAGTTTTTTTTTTACTTTAGTCAGTGGAGCAATACAGGCCCTCTTGGGCCTCTTGTTTGAAAAATGTTCCCAAAATGGTGTAAAACTTAATTTCAAAACTGATATTAGTCATTGAAAGTACCGAAAAAAGGTTTTCTGATCAAATATCATGATTACAAACGTATGTAACAGCAATACAACACAAAAGTATCTTTCTGGTGGTAGTATGTTGAAGAAAAGACTTTTTCGGAAAGATCTGTCCCAAACGGTGTCAAATCAAGTGTCTTTATTTCAAATTTTCTTTTAGCCATGGAATGTATCTAAAAGTGTTTTTGGTTTAGGATCCCGATATTGCACCTTTTTGTAGCAGCAATACAACACAAAATACCATTTTAAAGGTACTTCCTTGAAAAATAGATTTTTAAACAATGTTTCCCAAACGGTGTAAAACTGAATTGTCCATGTTTCAAATCTTATTTTAACCATGGAATTACCGAACAGTGTTTTTTTGTCAAATATCCTGAAAATAAAGGTTTTGGAAAAATCTGTCCCAAACAGTGTAAAATCAAGTGTCCTTTTTTCAAATTCTCTGTCAGTCAAGGAATATACCAGAAAGAGTTTTTTGTTAAGAATCCGGATATTGCACCTACGAAACAGCAAAGAAACACAAATAAACAATTTTTAAGGTACTTCATTGAAAAATAGAACATTTTGAAAAATGTTTTCCAAAATGTGTAAAACTGATTTTTCCTTATTTCATAACTTCTTTTAGCCAATATACTGACCGGAATATGTTTTTGTCAAGGACCATGATACTGCACATATGTAACAGCAATACATGAAAAATTCCATTTACAATGTAGTTCCTTAAAAATAGAATTATTTGAAAAAAATGTTTCCCAACCGGTGTAAAACTGGATTTGCTTCATTTCAAATATTCTTTAAGCCATGGAATGTACCGAAAGGTGTTTTTTGTCAATGGTCCTGATACTGCATCTATGTAACAGCAATACAACAAAAATACCATTTTAATGGTAGTTCCTTAAAAAGTTATTTGAAAAAATGTTTCCCAACGGCTGTAAAACTGAATTTGCTTCATTTCAAATATTCTTTAAGCCATGGAATGTACCGAAAAGAGCAATACAAAACAAAATTACCATTTTAAAGGTAGGCATTGAAAATAGATTTTTTTAAATGTTTCCTAAACGATGTAAAAATGAATATACATTATTTTACTTCTTTTAGCCTTGAAAAGTACCGAACATTGTTTTTGTCCGAGATACTATGCATATGTTACAGCAACACAACATAAAAATACCATACTGAAAGTTGTACGTTGACAAAATGTCTCGGAAAGTGTGTTTTGGTCAAGGATCCTGTTACTACTTGTCAGTAACAGCAATATGAGACAAAAGTTCCAATCTGAAGTTAGAAGGTTGAATAAAAGGTTTTTTATGAAAAAATCTGTCCCAAACGGTGTACTTATTTCAAAATCTCCTTTACCAATTGAATATAACGGAAAGTATTTTTTGTCGAGGATCGTAATACCACACCTACGTAACAGAATTACAAAACAAAATTACCAGGTAAGTTGCTTGCAAAAAAAGATTTTTTTAGAAAAAATGTTTTCCAAACGGTTTAAAACTGATTTTTTTCTCATTTCAAAACTTTTTTATAGCCATGGAATGTACAAAAAATTGTTCATTTTTGTCAATGATCCTGATACTACACGTATGTAACACCAAGTCAACACAAAATACCATTCTGAAGGTACTACTTTGAAAAAAAAGAAAGTTTTGGAAAAATCTATCCCAATTTGTTTAAAATCAAATGTCCTTGATTCAAATACTATTTTAACAAAGGAATATACCGTAAAGTCATTTTTGATCATGGATCCTAATCATGCACCTTTGTAACAGCAATACAACACAAAAATACCATATTAAACGTAAGTCCTTGAAAAATTAATTTTGAAAAACAACCAAACGGTGTAAAACTGAATTTTCCTTATTTCAAAAATAAATTTAGCCATGGAATGTACCAAAAAGATTTTTGGCAAGGATCCAGATCATACACATATGTAACAGCAATAAAAAACAAAAGTACCATTCTGAAGGTAGTACGTTGAAAAAATAGATTTTTTTTGGAAAAAATTGTCCCAAACGGTGTCAAATCAAGTCTCCTTATTTCAAATTCTCTTTTAGCCATGAAACGTACCAGAAAATGTTTTGTTTTGATCAAGGATCCTGATATTATACATATAAAGCAGCAATATAATACAAAAATACTATTTAGAAGGTAGTTCTTTGAAAAGTAGATTTCTTTTTTAAAAAAGTTTCCCAAACGGTTTTTAATTGAAATTTCCTTATCTTAAAGCTACGTTAAGCCATGGAATGTACCGAAATGTGGTTTTTGATCAAGGATCCTGATACTACACGTTTGCATTGCAATACAACACAAAAGCACTATTCTGAAGGTAGTGCGTTGAAAATGGAATTTTTTGGAGAAGTCTGTCCAAATCGGTGTAAAATCAAGTGTCCTGATTTCAAATTCTATTCTAGCCATGGAATGTCCTGGAAACGTTTTTGTCCCAGATCCTAATATTGCACCTATGTAACAGCAATACAACACAAAAACACTATTTTACAGGTAGGTCCTCAAAAGAGCATTTTTCGAAAAATGTTTCCTAAATGGTGTAAAACATAATTTTCCTTTTACAAAGATTTCTTAAAGCCATAAATTGTACTGAAAAGTGTTTTTTGCCAAGGATCCTGATATAAAGCATATGTAACAACAACAAAACATATAGGTACCATTCTGAAGGCATTACTTTGATTTTCTTTCTTTTTCTTTTTTTGGAAATCTGTCCACAACGATGTAAAACCAAGTGTCCTTATTTCAAAACGTCTTTTAGTCATGGAATGTACCGAAAGTTGGTTATTTGGTCAATGATACTGATACTACACGTATGTAACAGCAATGAAACAGTAAAAGTACCATTCTGAAGGTTGTGCGTTCAAAAATAGATTCTTTTTTGAAAAAAAATCTTTTAGCTATGGAATATACCGGAAAGTGTTTTGGTCAAGTATCCTGGTATGGCACCTATGTAACAGCAATTCAGCACAAAAATACCATTTGATTGTAGTTCTGTGCAAAAAGGATTTTTTTGAAAAAATGTTTTCCAAACGTAGTAAAACTGAATTTGCCTTATTTCAAAACTTCTTTTAGACATGGAATGCACCGAAAAATGTTTTTGTTTTGGTCAAGGATCCGGATACTACATGTAAGTAACAACAGTCAAACACAAAAGTACCATACCGAAGGTAGTACGTTGAAAAATAGATTTTTTAAAAAAGGAACTGTCTTTGAAAACGGTGTAAAAATCAATTGTACTTATTCATAAAGCTCTTTAAGCCATGAAATGAAACGGAAAGGGATTTTTGGTCAAAGATATTTCACCTTATGTAACAGTAATACAGCACAAAAATACTGTTTAAAAGGTAATTCCCTTGAAAAAGATTTTTTAAAAAATCTTTCCCAAACGGTGTAAAACTAAATTTTCCTTATTTCAAAACGTCTTTTAGCAATGGAATGTACCAAAACGTTTTTCTCGTCAAAGATCTTGATTATATACGTATGTAACAGCAAAGGAACACAAACGTACAATTCTTAATGTATTAAAAATTGTTTTAAAATGTTTCCCAAACAGTGTAAAACTAAATTTTTCTTATTTCCAAACTTCTTTTAGCAATGAATGTACCAACATGTTTTTCTCGTAAAGGATCCAGATTATATACGTTTGTAACAGCAATTAGACACAAACGTACTATTCTCAAGGTAGTAAGTTGAATTTTGTAAAGAATCTGTCCCAAAACGGTGTAAAATTAAGTGTCTTTTTATCAAAATTTCTTTAAACCATGGAATGTGCCGGAAAGTGCTTGTTTGATCAAAGATCCTGATTTTGGACCTACGTAATAGCAATACAACACAAAAATGCAATTTTAAATGTAGTTCTTCAAAAAATAGAGGTTTTCGAAAAATGTTTCCCAAACGGTGTAAAACTTCATTTTCCTTATTTCAAAACTTCTTTTAGCCATGGAATGTACCAAAAAGTTTAGGGCATTTTTGGTCAAGGATCCTAATACATATAACAGCATATAACAGCAATAAAACAAAAAAGTACAATTCTAAAGGTAGAACATTAAGAAAATATGGTTTTTGAAAAGTCTTACCCATACGGTGTAAAATCTAGTGTCCTTATTTCAAATTCTCTTTTAACAATAGGATGTACCAAAAAGTATTTTTGGTTAAATATCGGTATCCTGTCATTGCACCCATGTAACAGCAAAACAACACAAAAATACAATTTTAAAGGTACTTCCCTGAAAAAAAAATTTTTGTTTTGAAAATTATTTCACAACCGATGTAAAACTACGTATTCTTTTCTTTTTTCAAAGCCTCTATTAGTCATGCAATGTACCGAAAAGTGTGTTTCTTTGTCAAGGATCCTGATATTGCCTAAGGTTAAGCTGGTCAGGATATGATCGGATATGATTTGAGTACAAATCGAGGTGATCGAGAGCGTGGGTTCAAGTCGGTAAAAAGATCAAACCGATCACACTCGATCTGCAGGCATGATTGATTCCCGACCAGGTCGATCCTCTGGCCGACCAAACACTGTCGCTCCCCTGTCAATTTTCTACTTGATGACACATGAGTATTTTGACGAGTCAAGTTTTCAAGTAGGAAGCCAGAGCGAAGCACACCAAACTCAATTACCACGACCACTCTTGATCACACATGTTGACCGCGCTCGATATGTACTCAAAACTCTAGATCGGGTTCGATTCAGTTGATTTGACGTGCAGTGGGAACCTAGCATAACCAGGTGACCGTGCAAAATAGTGTTGTCAGGAAAAACTTACTACGTGGTTGTAATCAAGATAGTTGAGCGTAAGCGCTTGACCTGTAAACAACCAACAAAACAAACCTTTACAAAAAAGAACACTGCTGTTTAATAGAAACCTTGTTACTGCAGCATAAATCAAACTGCAGTTACAATGTTTATGTTGAAAAGTGACGCAAAGTTGATTTTCGGCAATGGAAGGACATGGCTACATGTGACTGCGTATGCCTTGACGATAGAAAACTATGTTATTGTTAACAGTTTTTGTTGTAAAGGGGGTGTCTCACGAATAGGAAAAATAACAAGGGAGTCTGCCCACGCTCGGAATTTAATGAAATTTGGCGTGAAGTTAGTACACTAGATAACGGTTCATATTCATAAAATGTTTCAAATCGCACATTCCAGAAAACAATTTTCTCGGAATTTTAAGTTTTCACCATGAAAAAAGAGGGTACCCAGATTAAAACAGTGTGCAAGCGTTCTGGTTGTTAGTTTCATCGCGTAATTTATTCTAAAAATAATGCCCAGTAGTCCGTAATCCTGTATGAAACAAAAATATATATAATTACGAGGTATAGTCAAAAAGTTCCCGGACTGCCTTCGAATTTTATTTATTTCGACGTACTTGATTCATTTCTTTATTCAAATAGTAATTTTGATATATAATCTACCATTTTGACAGGTTTTTGTGGTTTTTAAATTGGTAAAAGTCATTTTTTCTTAAACATCTTAGCATGGTAATCAAGAGTACGGATCACTTTGAAATAACGCTTGCGCCCGATACTTTTACTATTATTCAAAGGATCAAACCGTACAGAATACAGGTGTTTTGACATGCTGCGTGGATATGACATCACATAACATATTTCCAGAGCAAATCCAAAATTTTAACATCGTCACTTAAAAATTATGAGTTTTGTACTTATTTTTACGAAGCAGTGGATCAAAATTAGCTGAAATCGGACCGACGTCATCATAGCGTACGGAAGAATTCACGGCCATCAAAGTCAAGTAAAGGTCAGGATGGCGCTTACGGAAATTTAGAAGTTCTTCAATTCAATCAACGGCTGCAGTACATATTAAAGGAGAACTGTGTTTAATTGATACAAGAAATTTCTGAATTACCTAGTGAAAATAAGCGAAGATCGGCGCAGTAAGCGACCAAAAACATGTTCATGAAAAAGTATTTAGACCAACATTCTCTTGGTCCAAAACAAATCATTCAACGATGTAGCTAACAGTGTCAGAATTAGTCGCGATGCAGTTAATAACGTAATTTCTACCGAATAAAATACGTCTAAATTGTGCACACGGTGGGAGACGCGGTTTTTGACGAACGACGCGCAGAAGGCCCGCGTTGCGTACTCGACGTCATTTCATTGTTACCTAAGAATCCTGCAACGCTGCTATTAATTGAGATCATGAACAATATCTACCTAATGTACCCTTCGTGCCGATATGAAAATATGAGCCACAGAGTTTCTAGGCTTAGAAAGACTTCGCACGCGCAATACATCACCGACTCAGTAAAATGTTATTTCAAGATTTCCTTGTTTAAAGGAATTTCTCTGAGGTCGCGGTTTTGATTCAAATGAAGAGGTTTGGCCTTCGGCCAGGTCAGCAGCGAAAGGTTATGACAACGAATATAATTAAAAACACTTTGATCCGTCGCCGTGGGTAGTGCTTCGAACATTTTGCTAAAGGATTTGAAAAATTGCGAACTGTCATGAATTAATTGATTTAGAATATGTTTGCAACGTTATTTAGACGTCGACGTCAAAGTGATCCGTACACTGTTGGTATATGCTTTTAGAGCCGTAAAATATCAGGTTTTATATACTTTATCAATACAAATATTATATGTACTTATCAGTCTTGATCTTCTCTTTTCATTTATACAAATTCTTTCAAAATCCTTATGCGTTCAATTCACATACAACGGCAGTCCGGGAACTTTCTGACTGTACCTCGTATGTACAAAAAATGTTTTATATCAACTTATGTAAGGGGGTAACCCAAAAATTCATTGTTTTTAAATATTTTAAGCAAATTCTGTTCAAAAATTTTCTTTGTTCCAGTTTTTGTCAAGATTTGAAAATTATGTAAAAGTTGCGCTCAAATATACTGATGATTATCGTGAAATATCGAGAAAAAATAAAGCCGGTAAAATGTTGCTCTTTGAATTTCCCCCTGAGTAGTGCACATTTCCAAGAATGGGCAAAATTAAGATTTTTTAAAAATGACTTTTTTTCAAATGTTTTGTTTACTTTTTTGGTTATTTTAGTTTACCTGAGGATAAATCAAGATGCAAGGCACTTTTTCGCTTATTTCCTGTCATCTGTCCGTGTGTCTGTCTGTCTGTTAGAATTTTCTCAAAAATTCTTTTTTCTCCCAATCTAATATGTAAATCTTTTTGAAACTTGATAAAATGTATCCTTGGGTTAAAGGAGTACAATTCTGTGTATTAGAATTTCTTTTTGTCATAAACTTTTGTTGCTGTGGCAGCATAAAAGGGGAAACATTTCATATAATAAAAATAAGCTCTTTTTTATAGCTTTACACAGCCATGAGGTTTTAAATTTTGTATGTAAGTTTTCTAAGAGGTAGACTTTAAAGTCGGTTACAATATTTTTGTCCAGGGTCACATTAGATCTTGTCCCAGGTGTACCTACTTTACAAAAAAGAGAGGAAATTTTCTATAAAAATCATTTTAAATTATTCAAGTCAGCCGTGATTCATGAAAGCTAACAGCAAGAGTCATTTAAAGATCTTTTGAAACATGAGAAAGCAAATAAGAAAAAGCACCGTTTTCTCTGATGACATTTGACAATCATGCAAAAGTGAAAATATTGTTGTGATGCATAAGAAACAGATAATCCAGCTCCCATGTGACTATTAAGGGCTGTTGATGGCTAAACAACATGTTAATCATATGACATCATTGAAATGTGTATAAATTGTGTATCAATACAGGTTAAGTTATGGTCAGAAAAATAATTTGAGGAAATAATTGCACCCTGTTTTATCCCAATAGGGCCACGTTTTGAAATAAACAAGCACATTTTCAACTGTGTAACTGTAAAGACATAATGCTGTAACAGTCTTTTACTAAATCATAGGGGGCCTTCCATATCATGTTAGTTCATTAGGGGCGCTTAGAGCAAAAATATTTGGTTATGTATTGGTTACCCGGAAGGGCGCCTTTTGATGCTTTACCGTATCGGTTCTAAGCGTCTTTTCAATTTCATAACATTTGGCTTGACATTTATTGCATGTCACAGTCTCACTAAAATGGTGCATAGACAATGTGACCAAATAGTAAAGAAAACTTGCAATTTGTATATGTATGCCTATCTTGGCTTCCATACATGTAATTTTGTAAATATAAGTAATATTTATATTAATTCTATGTTTTTTCCAATGAGTATTTTGGGCATGAATATTGCTGTAGGTTTGTACTGTATGCTACAGTTGATTTTACTGAATATAAAAATGTTTTTAGGAGCGCAATCAAATTTTTACTGAATACAAGTTTTGGACCAAAACATCACCTTCATCAATTATACATGTATGTATTATATGACATTGTTACCGGTTTTGGATTTCTATATAATTTGGCTCAAAGTAAGAGGAAATATGTAGCATGTTTTTGTGGTGATATGGAATCTTGACAAAGACTCCAACATACTTAACTTTGGAATTCAATTTTATTCTTTTCCAAAATTTTGCTGAAAAATATGCATTTTTTCATGATTAATTCAATAAAAAACATTCATAATAATTTCCTCAAATACCTTTTCTGGTATGAATGTAATGCCTTATGTGTCTCGGATCAAATTCAATTGACAGATCTTGAAAATACACAAAACTAAAGTTTTGCGACACATGAAAAAGTGGCCATGTTTCATGTCATAGTGGGAATAAGTCAAGGTGGCTTTTTGGAATCCAGTTTGGATTATCTAAGAAACTAAATGCATTTTCATAGCTTGTATATGGTCCTTTATCACCATGCAGAATTAAAAGAAAATTCATGCGTGGGCAGATTTGAGACACCCCCTTTTATTGCCACAAATACATATTAACAGACTATTCAAATAATTTCAGAAAGGAACAATAACTTTTACAACACGAATGAATAAACAAATAAATGATTATTTGATAAGACTTCTCATGCACAGTGCACAACCCACGTGACTTGTTATATCACAAATCCGTCTCGGGTGAAGAAAAAATGTGGAAAAATATTCGATTCAGGAACGTTTTGTCAGTAACTTTCCTTACGTTTGTCGATTCTTTAAAAACCATAGCTGAGGAGCGTACATACCGAATGCTTGACTATCGGTATTCAGAGGCTTTTTGGTGGGAGGAGGTTCAAACGAACCACTATCTGTGGCCTGTTTATTTCATTTGCATGAAGAAATTCATTCAAATTTTGTAATACTAGGAAAAAAAAACCTTTTGAATATATGCAAACCCCCTTCATAGAAATCCTGGATCTGTGGCCGAATTTTTTAATTTTGGGTCGCATGATTTCATCAAAATCCAGATTAAGATCAAGATTACATGTATTCCATCACATCAATCGCCCTGCCCCAAGTAACTCATATTTCTGGGATACTCCACCCTACGCAGTGTCGTGACATCACAAGACACGTGGGTTGTACATCGTCACACTGAAAAAGACATAGACGGTCACTACGATATCCTGTTGTTCATTTTTATGTGAGGTAACTAAATTTCATTGGTTGCACTTTTCCAGAAGTAATTGGATCCGTATTGTATTAGGTCCATTTTCCCTGTGCAATTACTCATTTGTATTGGATGGACTTTTCCAAGGGAAGTAACGCTATTGTATTAGATGTCATTTTTCAGGGAAAGTTACTCTATTGTATTGGATGAACCTTTCCTGGGGAAGTTAATCTCTTGTATTCGACGCAGTTTTCCAGGGGAAGTTACTCTGTTATATTTGATGCACTTTTCCAGGGGAAGTTACTCTATTGTATTTGATGCACTTTTCCAGGGGAAGTTACTCTCCTAACAGCCATCGGTATATTATACATCTCCATCTTTAGTTCGTGTGTGACGTCATTTAAGCGTTCATTCCAAGAACAAAACATTTGCATAAACACTAGTTTACATTCTCTTAATTTCCAGATAAAGAAATGCGAAGAAACATAGAAACTAACTATACTGCAAATGAAACTTAGAAATTGTATCGGTGTAGCAATATACGTCGTTTCCAAATCTGGAAATAATACAAATAAAATGAAGTTCGCGATTATTGGAATGTGACATATGACGAATGTTATACTGATTTTCAATATATAGCCAGTAGCTCTGAATCGATTCCTTGTATTAGGTAGATGTGAAGAAATGTTCCTCTCGCCAACACCCAGGGTTCTGTCTGCTACATCGACATTAGTCATGTCAATATCAGCCTGACTGGCTTGAAATTTGTTGCCATGCCTATCTCGTAAACAGTTTATTACTTTAGATATTTTCATATATGAATAGCAAATCAGTATTGTAAAGCACGAGTACGTACAAAATACGACAATCCGGGTAACATTAGCAGCGTATTCTAGATCACACGTTTGTATACTAAAGTCACACTGTGCAAGACGTTGAAGAGTTACTGTTATCGAAGGTAAAAATCCAATAATCCACGTGCTGACGATATAAGCATTGACGTTTCGTTGTTTTAGTATTCTAGTGGCGCTAAGTGGGTAGGTAATCCGGATAAGTCGCTCCAGAGCTAGTCCGCCTGTAGCCCCGACATGAGACGCATATATGTCTGCTGCACACATCATACGAACGTAAAGAAATGGTTGTGTATAAGCTTCAGTCAAGGTAAGAGACAAAATGTTCGTGAGAAATATAAACACGAAAAACAGAAGACTATTACACAGGAAATTTATGGACAGCGACTTTAAGGACGTAGTCATTTTTCGGCATCGGTGCAGAACCAGTATAATTAAAATGTGAACGATGCTAGTAGCAAAACAAAGAACTGCCACTGAAGAATTTGCTATGCTGTACACGTTGTTAATAAAAGTGCTGTTCTGTCCGGTTGGGATATCACTTCCGGTACCATTGGTATCTGGCACACCAACCAGTAAGGACTGATTTTTGATCTGCGATTTCTCAAACACGTCGGAAAATGAATTACTCTGGTTCATCATGGAGATTTTCGAGTAACTTCGGTTTTGCTAATCTGCGGGATGATCTGAAAAACAAACTTAAAGTTTTGATTTTCCAGAAGCTCAATAGAAATATATTTAACTCCGCGACACAGAATATCTCTTACGTAGGCCTATTGTTCAAGACTGGTTTTTAAAGTATCAAATTCTACCTTTTATAATCTCAAGGTCTGACAAGTATTCATCTTAATGGCGAATATAAAGTATGGTACAAGAAATAATTGAAATATAACGCAGCAATATTCTATTTGTTTATTAGAAATATCATATTCCCATTTCATTTTTTAAAGTATGCCTTGATGTAAATAGTTGTTATTCTAATGCATATAAATGCTATCCATTGTTAGTCAGCGAGGCTGAGAGCCTCGCTGGATTTTGTCAACAGAAATATAGAATACAAAGTGTTCAGATTTTGACGTATACCTAACAACCAATAAATCAAACCGCATGAAAAAGTAGTCCATGGATAAACTGGAAAAATTCAAGTTTTTCATCCTCTGTATTCAAATGCATCAGTAAATAATGAATCTTTGTTTTTCTTAATATAAATTTGTTTATTTAACAAAAGCAAACATTCTGGACTGTAGAAGTTTGCTGTTGGCCTAGGTTATTATATTGCGCATGCAGGACCAAAGAATATTACTCTCCTTTGTCAATAACTAAAACACCTATACATTCAAGCATTTAGTGGAGAAACAAATCAATATTAACAAACATTTATACAAATATCGTTTTATTGTTATGAACTGCAAGGCTTTATTAGATTTCAATTTTATTATCTAAATATCAAAAGATCGATTGATAAAATGAAAATGGTTTAGAAAATGATATAAGTTATGATTTCATATCCAACATTGTAGGCTTGTAATAAATCATGGGGCTAATGATATATGAATATGGCCCCTGCACGATAACTCCAGGAGCAGAGCTGGAGTTGGACAAAAAGGAGTCTGAGTTATCATATAGGGCCAAGACGGGATTGTTTGGTAACATAACAGAAAGGACCCTTCTATACCATGCGCGGATCACTGACAGTAACCTTTGCTCCTTTTGTGTTGTGCACATTTTATTCTATATTGTCTGTATTTGCGACTATCAGCGTGCGGACCGAGCTAGTCTTATATTTGCTAAATTTGAATCTATGCCCTTATTTTTCTTCTGTACAGCACGCTTACCCGGGGATGCTCTGAGCTGATGCTCCTTCTTTAGAGAGAGCAGCCCGAATTTGGACCTTTTCTTCATTTTCTTCCTTTTTTGACCAATATTTTGCACTATTTCGTTGTTTGGTTGGTGACGGAGTTTTACATTTAATATTTTAGGATGAGTTTCGTCGTTTTGGGAAGAGGAGGAGGGGGTAATTATTCCAGATCTCTGGTGGCATAGCAGTTACTTTGGAGGGCGCTGTGATAGGGCTGGGGGTCTTTTTCGTTTAGGCCTCTGGCGGGGGTCTGTAGCTGCGGCCCTGGCTGTGGGAATGTATACACTCGCTACCCAGCCTAGCCCAAGCCACCACTTGGCATCCTTTTACATTATTTTTTCGGGATGCTAACTCAAAGTGATACTCCCGGCAGAATACGAACCGTAGGGAATGAGATCCCTTAAAGTTTGTACATTTACAGACAATGTGATCAGCGTCGCACAGCCATGTATTGTGTATTTCTCTACTCTCATTTGGGCACATTACAGAACCTCTGACACAGGTAGCACCTGAGGGGATGTTTGTTACAGGGTGCTACTGGAGGGACAGAACGAAGCCACTGACCTTAAACTCACCAGGCACGGAATTGCCGAAGAACTTAACAATCAATGCCTCCGTCGGATCGCCACGATGGAAGATCCTCGAGGCGTACATGATTTGGGGCTTAGTTTTGTTAATCTAATCTCCCTCAAGGTTCCCGTGGATCATCTAAAAGGGTCATAACATACCAATTTCATCTTTTAAAAGTATGTCTTGATGCAAAGATTATGTTATTCTAATGCCTAGAAATGCTATCAGTTCGTTATTTACACTAGAGGAAAAGGAAACGCAACAAATTAATTTGATCATTCTGTTTTTTTTTGTTGTTGTTGTTGTTTTTTCTTTTTTGTTATTTTGTTGTTTGTTTTTTTTCTAAAAAACACCCTTATTCGAGTACTTTTTTGAATGCAGTAAAAAATCTTCTTTATTTGATTTTCTTGTGTCAAAATTTTATTGAAGTCACAGGTTGTACTTTCCATCAATATGCATTTAAATGACCTCGGTTTTACGTCATTGTTAAATGCGTTCTCATACGCAATCCAAACTGACGTTAATGATTCCTTGCTGGCTCAAGTTGATTGCTGTTCTGTCCATGAATAGCCTCCACAGTTTCTTTGGATTGGATTGTATGGAGTTTTACGTCCCACTCAAGAGCTAAGGTCATATGGAGACGGGACCTCGGTTTAAAGTATCATCCGAAAAACTGAAGAAGCGGGGGATCGAACCAGCGATCCCTGTTTCTCAAGTCCAGCGCGTTACCACTGCACCACACCCGCCCCCACAGTTTCTTTGGATGAGATATTTTGTTTCTGTAGGTTAAATAAGCGAACGTTATGGCCCTGATGTTGTGGCCTTAGACATTGACGAACGCTTTTCGGGCGACCCTCAGTTGTTCCGTTGGCTCCAAGACGTTGCCTCAAGCAAGATTTTGAATAAGTCGCAAAATGATATGAAGGGTTAAATCCGAACGGAAATCATTGCCTTTTGTCGAGTCGACGTGTACGTCGTATCTACCTAAATTAAAAGAGATTTATGTAAAGTTTCGATACTTTAAGAAAATAGTGAGGCAAAAAGAAAAATGATGTTTATCAAATGTTTCCTCATCCCTTGTTATACACGTTGTTTGAAAAGGGTTAAAAGTAGTATAGCCATTTGTGAAATCAGAACCAAACCTCGCTCGGAAGGGTTCCAGAAAGTTCAGGTTATTCCGGATTTTAACAATGGTCTGTTGTAATAATTGTGGTTGTTACAGTAAAAACAAAGTGGAAGAAAACAGCAATTTTGTCACAGTCAACGGCATATAACTCTGATGAAGATGTTTTTATCAACATTATATCCAAGGTTGTTTTTTTTCATTGGTCAATATTTATTGCTGTTTTAATGAAAGCAAAGTCGAAAACGGCAATTGTGTCACCGTCAAGGGCACGCAACTATGGTTTTTTAGTCCGATCAAACTGAAAAATTACAGCATTTAAGATCTTATGGTCAGCAACATTGTGATCAAGTTGTCTCTTGATTGGTCAATATTTGTGTTTGTTAGAGTAAAAATAAAGTCAAAAAGAGTAATTGTATGAAATTCAAGGGCCAATAACTCTGGTTTCTCTTGTCCAATCAAACTGAAATTTTAACTCATGCAGAATTTTATGGTCACCAACCTTGTGGCCAATGTTTTGTCTTGTTTGGTCGATATATGAAGATGCAGTGTCAACAAAGTCAAAACGACAATTTTGTCAAATTCAAGGGCACATAACTCCAGACTTCCTGCTCTTTTCACACAGAAAATCAAACTCATCCAAGATTTTATAGTAACCAACATTATGGCCACGTTTTATCTTGATTGGTCAATATTTGTAGATGCTAGAGTGGTAACAAAGTCAAAACTAGCCATTTTGGACATTTAAGGGCACATAACTGAGGACTTCCTTGTCCAATCTGACCCAAAATCGAAGTCATCCGAAAACTTATAGTCATACATATTTGACTAATTTTAGTTAAGATTGGTCAATATTTGTGTGTGCTAGAGTGGTAAAACCAAAATGTGGACATACGGACGGACAGACGCCGACGGACAAATAGCGATCAGAATATCTTGCATTGAGCACTTCGTGCTCAGGTGAGCTAAAAAAAATGATAGCATTTATACGCATTAGAATAACCAATCTTTTTCAGCAAATACTCACTCGGGCTTTTTGTCGTATATTCCGAACCACGGGATGTCAAGAAATGCTTACGAGTAGAACAGAAAAGTTTGTGTTATCTGCTTTAAATTCGACCAGAACGTCTATGATTGCTGAAGATGGTGTACTTTATCTGTACTCTAGACCAATTTACATATTGGGCATATTGGTTTATTTATTATCTTACTTGGAATCTGGATAAACAAACAAGAAAGTACATGCATTTCATAGCTCGCTGGCTAACAGTACTTTCAGTACTTTGATTTAAGCTTGTATTGAAAAGCCAAAATATGCCTTTAAAGTTTAGACAGAAATGAGAAATGCCATATACAGCTGAACTGCTGTATACATCAAATTGTTTAATTTTAAAACACAAAAATATATATTTCTCGTAAACGGCGCTATACATTGGCTTGAAATTCAGAATTTTCATTAGATAAACTATAAAAGTGAAATTCACAAACAAATTTCGGTGGAATGTCATTTCACAAATATTTTTTTCATATACTCGAGCTTTATGTTTATCTACAAGAGCATAGTTTCTTATGAAAGTTCTGAAAACTTCAAACCGAAGTATAGCGCCGTTAACTA
Source organism: Fragum sueziense (assembly GCA_963680895.1). Classification (NCBI taxonomy): domain Eukaryota; kingdom Metazoa; phylum Mollusca; class Bivalvia; order Cardiida; family Cardiidae; genus Fragum; species Fragum sueziense. The sequence continues at coordinate 28,524,033 of OY804604.1, forward strand.
GAAATATATTTTCATTTCTTATAATTTAACTAATTGATGTATATATGTCGGGAGCAATCTTGAAACTATGCAGTTTTAAGACAGCGCAGATGTTACGGAACTCATTTTGAGCAGTTTCGAAACCGCGTAATATAGCGATTATATATTTTCACGTATAACGGCGTTCTCTCGATGCAGAACTCATCTTAAACATATTCCTTTTGAGAAGGAAACCTAACAGATCACAAAACAAACCATATTAGGCTGTTTTTATTTGAAAACATGTTCGGTACCGAACAGCCGAAGTTCTGCACCGAACCGAAAAACAGCTTCCGGTTTACCGAAAATGATTCGTACCCTAGAAATTTCGTACCTTAATTTTACCAGTTCGTCTACATTTACAAAACAATGCATATCGTCCAATTTATAGACAATATTGTCATAATGGTGATATGGTTTCTCAATTCTGATTAATTATTTTGGAAAATGATGCAGTAATTTCATTATTCCATTTCGTAACATTATTTACAGATTGTAAATGTATGTAGGCCTATTCTGTTTGTGAACTACGATTGTATGTATTGTTATGAGCATCCTGATCACCTATCTATAGGATTTTTTTTTTAAAAAATAAGCTGAAATGTATGTAATCAGGTCTAATGGGAAATTTTAGTTGACAAAGTTGACATTTTGAAAAAAAAAAGCTTCAAAGTAAGCAAGTTTTATTACGGAACCTTTCACCCTTTAAGGGGGAATGCTCCAGATTCCTAAATCTTTTCCCAATAATAGAATTTATTTATATTTTGTGTGTTGAAATAACATGTTGTTACCAATTGAAAAAAAATCATTCATCCTATAATATTGGTCAGTATACGCGAACCACTCGGTGGAGCTAAATCATTCATCCTATAATGTCGGTCAGTATACATGGACCACTCGGTGGAGCTAAATCATTCATCCTATAATGTCGGTCAGTGTACGCGAACTACCCGGTGGAGCTAAATCATTCATCCTATAATGTCGGTCAGTGTACGCAAACCACTCGGTGTAGCTAAATCATTCATCCTATAATGTCGGTCAGTATACATGGACCACTCGGTGGAGTTAAATCATTCATCCTATAATGTCGGTCAGTGTACGCGAACTACCCGGTGGAGCTAAATCATTCATCCTATAATGTCGGTCAGTGTACGCGAACCACTCGGTGGAGCTAGATCATTCATCCTATAATGTCGGTCAGTAGCCTATACGTGAACCACTTGGTGGAACTAAATCATTCATCCTATAATGTCGGTCAGTGTACTTGAACCACTCGGTGGAGCTAAATCATTCATCCTATAATGTCAGTCAGTGTACGCGAACCACTCGGTGGAGCTAAATCATTCATCCTATAATGTCGGTCAGTGTACGCAAACTACCCGGTGCAGCTTAATCATTTATCCTATAATGTCGGTCGGTATACTCGGACCACTCGGTAGAGCTTAATCATTCATCCTATAAAGTCGGTCAGCATTCGCGAACCACTGGGTGGAGCTAAATCATTCATCCTATAATGTCGGTCAGCATTCGCGAACCACTGGGTGGAGCTAAATCATTCATCCTATAATGTCGGTCAGTATATGCGAACCACTAGGTGGAGTTAATTCATTCATCCTATAATGTCGGTCGGCATACGCGGACCACTCGGTGGAGCTAAATCATTCATCCTATAATGTCGGTCAGCATACGAGAACCACTCGGTGGAGCTAAATCATTCATCCTATAATGTCGGTCAGTATACGCGGACCACTCGGTGGAGCTAAATCATTCATCCTATAATGTCGGTCATCGTACGTGAACCACTCGGTGGAGCTAAATCATTCATTCTATAATGTCGGTCAGTGTATGCGAACGACCCTGTGGAGCCAAATCATTCATCCTATAATGTCGGTCAGTATACGCGAACCACTAGGTGGAGCTAAATCATTCATCCTATAATGTCTGTCAGTATACACGAACCACTCAGTGGAGCTAAATCATTCATCCTATCATGTCAGTCAGTATACACGAACTACCCCGTGGAGCTAAATCATTCATTCTATAATGTCGGTCAGTATACACGAATCACTCAGTGGTGCTAAATCATTCATCCTATAATGTCAGTCAGTATACACGAACTACCCCGTGGAGCTAAATCATTCATCCTATTATGTCGGTCAGTATACATGAACCACTCAGTGGAGCTTAATCATTCATCCTATAATGTCGGTCAGTGTACTTGAACCACTCGGTGGAGCTAAATCATTCATCCTATAATGTCGGTCAGTATACACGAATTACCCGGTGGAGCTAAATCATTCATCCTATAATGTCGGTCAGTATACGCGAATCACTCGGTGGAGCTAAATCATTCATCCTATAATGTCGGTCAGTATACGCGAATCACTCGGAGGAGCTAAATCATTCATCTTATAATGTAAGTCAGTTTATGCAGACAACTCGGTGGACTGATTTATTCACCCTATAATGTTGGTCAGTATACGCGAACAAATACTTTATTATTATTATAGGCCTAGGTAGATCTGGGCCCAGCTGCGGATACAGGGTTTCTGTGGACGGGTTTCGAACGTAGGCCTACAAATAGGAGGGGAGGTTTGTTTTCCTAATATCACACAAATTTTACTGAATTTCTACATGAAATTGAAATAAAATGTTCGCCCCCACCCCCCCCCCCCCCACCCCCCACTTTGGATCCATTACTGGGACCTACAAAAATTCGTCTGAATTTTTGTTCCCCGATCCCGCTAATATTGAATCTTGTCAATGTTGGCTAACGTAGATCTAGATCTATCAAAAGTTTGTAACATTTTTTGTAACGCCAATTTTAAGTGAACAAAAATATTGTCTTTTTGGACAGAAATCATCGTGAGAAATAAAGAAAATGCTCATGGTCGGAAGTAATTCCTTCGTTTTCTACGATGTTTAACTTTTTCCGAGCTATCTCATAAACAAACAATCCTGACTTGGGGATCATTGCCTGGCAACGTAACGCCAGGTAGATAGATAATCAGGTGCGCAATAAAATCTCGGCTTACGAGACTCAACGTTATTTCGCGGAGTTTTCAATCTCTGTTGTTATTATTATGTCTTTGTCAGAAGTGAATCGATCAAAAATCAAAATTTACCCGTAAAAAGTCCTTTCAGGTTGTTGTTTGATTTGAATATCAATAATTCAGTGAAAATAAACAGCCTGAATGGTTCTGCATAACATACAGAACTCATGCATAAGCAGTTTTAAAACTGGATGAGCAGTTTCGAAACTGCTCATCCAGTTTTGAAACTGAGTAAAGTTCCGTATACGCAGTTTTAAAACTGCTCAAGTTCTAAAACGGTTCACAACATATATACAGCAGTTCAGCTGTATGGAATTCGTCATTTTCGTCTCAACTTTTAAGACGTCTTTTTAGCTCATCAGCAACAAAAAAAATATGATAGCTTTGAAACGAAATAGAATTACCAATCTTGCATCAAGATATACTTTTAAAAAATGAAATGGAAATGCCAAGTCCCTTTAAATTTACAGGCCGTAACCTAGTTATCCTTCGCTTTCCCAAACCAGCAATATGTTTAAACATTTCAGATGACCGTCTGACGGTAAGATATATGGAAAAGCAGCTCATGGAAATATAGTCATTGTTGCAGAAAAAAATCAAGGAAAAAGAAGAAATTACTGATTTTTCTATATTATTTCTATTTCTATACAGTCGACACTCGTTGCGTCGAAGTCAGAAGGGCCGTCAAAATACCTCGACATATCCGGAGTTCGACTTATCCGATTTTTTAAAACTTTAATCAGAATAATATTGGACAACTTTTGCTACTCATCAAATTGGTTAATTATTGAAATAAAGTAGGAAAATGAAAGAAATTGCTAGTTCGATCAATTTCTTTCATTTTCCTACTATATTTCAGTTGCTATAGATCTACTTATCAAGAAATTGTTTCGTTGGGTTTTTACATCTATTAATGAGGACGGGAGCACACTTTTACTTCGACTTAAGCGGAAACTCGACTTATCAGATGTCGACATCACGAGTGTCGACTGTATGTTTATTTATTTAATTTGCTGTCTTCCCTAAATCCTTTCCGATTTTATGTCTATTGAGAATAAATTAAAAGCAGATACTTTTCGATTCTGGAATAGGTTTAGCAGAAAAAGAAAAAAAGATACTATTATAGTAATTTTGTCTGGCAACAACAAATCCCACTCTAATCCGCTCACGATGTTATCGCACGTGTTTACAAAATACATAATATTAGATTAATACATGAGTACATCAAAATTCCCCGACAAATACTAAACTATACTGAACAAAAGTGAAAACGCTACACCTACTTGGCTTGTCATATATCTTCTAAAAACAACAAGTAAAAAAATCAAATGAAAGTGTTTTGCATTGTTCATTGACTTGGTTGCGCCAAGCACTAAACGTTCTGTTGATCTTTATTATGGGGATGAAAAACGGAACATTTTAATGTTACAGGGGTCCGTTTTTCAGGTGTACGATTTAAACTGAAATTATACACAATTTAAACCGTCAGAAATCCAAGCAGAAGAATGCAAACCATGCCGGACTGCACAGAATGGTAGTCTGACACGTTATAAGCCAGGAAATGTAAAAAGGCTTGCGTAACATTGTTTCAGCGTTGAGAAAATTATGTTTGAAAAGCAGAATTTTCATAATGTTCCACACTTTTAAAATTTTACAATGTAATCTCCATAGGAAAATGAAATCGCTAATGCATGGAAATCTGGGAACAATCCTAGTCGAAGAAAGGATTCAAAAGTCCCCTGTAAGGCCTGCATGATGTTGCAAAAAAGACCAATCGAAAACAGTGATACATTTATGAATGCCAAGCATTTTAAATTCCCTATATGTTTATGTCAAAGGGAGGTAATTCGCAAAATTGACAGATTAGACCTTGATTTTAGAGCTGGGTTCAAGAGATAAGTGAGATTTAAGTGTATTTCTGGGAGCCCAGATATGACCAATTCCGAAAAAATAATGAATCGTTTTCTGCGCATGCGCATATGTGGTGCTAGATGAAATTAGCTCTAAACACATTAAGGGCTGTAACTCTGACATCAAAGGAGACAGGGCAATGAAATTTTGACAAAACGATTGCTGAAAACCTGGAAAATAACGTCAAAATATATTTCATGTTAATAGTTCGACACCTTTCCAGAAAAATGAAATCTTGCACTGTAGCGTTTTCACTTTTGTTCAGTATATTTTGCAACATTTGTAGTTTTAAATGCAATTGTTCGACTCTCGCAAGAGTCTCGCTCCTGCAACATTGGACGAATGCATGCGACATTGTACTGGGAATGCAGGTTTCTCGTCGTTGTTTACATAAGTAAACCTGGTAAACATGTGTCATAGTATCGTTACTTGACGATTACGTTAACCCATGACAACATATTGACTCTTTTTGACTCCCAAAATGATAAAAGCTTTGGGAAAAAACGTGGAAAATGAAGAAATTGCTTGTGACAAGCAATTTCTTCATTTCAATCGTTTTTCCCTCCAAAAATATCAGGAAATGTAGAAATTTGTTTCTTAGAAATTGTCGTCTGAAATAACTTTCAAATTGGAACGGTCCAAGATGTTGCCCTCTGGTGATGGGTTAAGAATGTGACAGATGACATTCTTAAAGTTTTCAATGAATGTCATTTTTTATACATTTTTCTTATTTATTCATTCGTGTATTTTTTGTAATTACCTGCACATTAGTTGAAATAAGTATACAATAAATACAGTAATACCAAAGAAGGCCTGGTTCGACGGCGCTTTTGTGAAAAACTTAGGAACTTCTTTCATCTCAACATGTTGAATTATAATGTGTACACAATCCCCATTTTTGGCAACCCCCATTGTATTGCACGTGGTGAGTTTTAAATAGGAATACTTAAAATTGTCGCTGTTTTAGAAATTATTTTAATTGTTGCACTCACCTTTGATGAACACGAAAAGGATAGGGCGACTTCCAGGAACATCCATCATTTACGGCTTCACCACGAGAAAGAAAATGCTTTTGTCCCTGTCTATTATATACCTCAACGAATTAATTGAACATATACCTGATTGTACATGAAATAATTGAAAATAAATAAGATGCCAGAAAAATAATCACAGATCAAACGAATCCTACATTATTCACCTGGACATTAATTAGCGGCTAAAATCATGATTAGATAGGAGCTGGCATCAAAAATTGTACATATTCGCCAACAATGCTTAATTTCCATGTTGTCTACTCGTGCGTATAACCTTAGAAATATAGTTGATTTGAACATGCGTTTTCATTTGTCTCCATTTCATTACTTCTGACAAGGCACTGTTGGGTTCATATGCGCCGCTCTGCGAAACCTTTTTTCTCATATTTCAACAATCAAAGGTTCAACAATAATGTGTACTAGCAATGTATGATCTTATTTAATATTAATGGCTTAATTTATGAACCATACTCTTATTTATCTGAAGTGCTCAACTTGAATTGCACGTTTCTTACATTTTATCGTGCAATCAGCTCGATGTTCAAATTATTAAATTGCGCTCTTGAGGACAGGATTGTATTCAGAGACATAACGAATGTTCGAAGTGATTAATCTAAGTGAAGGTTTCTCGAAACCTTGAGATAAACTCTTGCTTATTTTTTCCTTCATTTTACACATCTTTGAAAGAAAATTTACTGGAATTTATTGTTTTGAAAAATATTCTTCCATAAAATCAAGTTCTTGTTAGATCTATATATTTTTTCAGTTTTTGAAAATGCCAAACACTTCTCTTTTTTTAACCTTTTCAATTTTTATTTTATTCGTTTAGTTTTAGACGAGTCCAGTTTCAAATATGCTGCAACTATCATTATGAATAAGACAAAAATGGTACCGGAAAATAACTTTTTGAGAAAAGAGGAAATTGTTAATAATCCACAGTTTCTCCTTTCCCTCGATATTTTCTATGCTAAAACAATCATTTTCTATGAAATTCATAACATATTTTCTCTTCTGTAGCAACTATCAAAATTCAATAGACAGATTCCAACGTTATCGGTGGAGCTCTTAGATTCGGCTATTTTGTGAAAACATTTAAAGAAAAGATACGCATTTTAAATCCGCATTAAATTTCTTTACCAACGTAGTTTTCCGAAGCATTCTTCTTTGTCAGAGGATTGCATTTGTCGATTTAGTCTGAACGGATTTATCATTATGATGACATGAATAACCATTCCTAAAAGAATGGTTCAATTAAGAAAATGGTTGATAATAATTTCTTCTAAAAAGAAAAGAAATATCTTGACTGTGAATACTATTTTGATACTGAGTCTCTCTGGTCCGGTTATCCCGTGCTAACGGCGTAATCAGTAACTTCATGCGTCCTTTCTTGAATGAAGTAAGAGTCAAGGAAATGTTCTTGAAATAAATCATAAGGGTTTGATACTTCCCAAGATTCAATAGTAATCTGTTTTTGGAGATAAATCATATTGTTTAGAAACAGGGCTTGATATTTTCAAAGATTCAACAACAATGTGTAATTGGAAAATATTATCTTTTTGTTTAAGAGTAAGGGCTTGATACTTTCCAAGATTCAACAACAATGTGTACTTAGAAAATCTGATATTTCTTAGGTGAAGGGCATGAAGCTTCCATGATTCAACAGTTATATGTACTTGGAAATGAATTATCTTGTTTTAAATTAGGGACTTGTGGATGAGTTATCTCTTGTGGTAAGATTTCTTTCATTTTTTCAGGACTGATACAAAGTATTTTTCCTTTTTTTTCAATAAATGAGGAGCATTGTACAGATGAACACTGACCATATATACATGTACAATCAAAGTACTGAAAGTACTGTTGGGAAGTAAATCTGTTAATAATGAAGGCATGTCCAGAAGTAGAGAACTTTGATTATCCATTTGAATACACTGAATACTTTGATTCGTAGAGTACTTTGATTAGGTACTTTGATTATCCATTTGAATACCTTGAATACTTTGACTCCGTGCATCTTTTTATAGCTTTGAATTTTCATAGTTCAGTAAACTTGACTGACCCATTTACAAGGAAGGCCATTGGACTGATCTTTGAACCATAATAAAGCAAATTACTACGCCGGTCTTTTCTTCTCTTAGAGACATGATTAATTGAGTGTTTCATTTTCAGTCACACAATTCAATATCTACACATAACTTCAGACTTACATATTGAATATTTGAATGACTATTACCCCATCAATCTTTGCTTTTGATAGAACTATTTATAGTGAGGACGACCGGAAGATGTTGTGTGGTATGCAGAGAATGGTAAAGTGTAGAGAAAGGCGGCTTTAAAGAGAAGCAAATTTTGCAAAATTTGCTTCCCAAAAACAATAAAGTCAATCATTACGTGTAGGCGTACCTTGATATTAACAACATTGTTGTGCTAGGTATGCCAAAGAAAGGGCAAAAGTTACAACCAAATGAGTTTTTCACTATGTTCACGCATGGAATAGGTTCCTTGGAAGAACATAGTATACATTTCCAGGAGAAAAAATCAACTTTACCTTCTACGTAATAGTCCATGGTAAATGAGTTTCCTTGAAAGGGAAAAGGAACGACTTGCTATGGATATATTTTGTGGTATGCATTCCCTTTTCTAAGAAGCGAAAGGTCAAATATTTATCAGCTTTGAAATAAAAGAGACCTAACCTACCCTTAGATTTTGGATCCGTCGGGGCGCTGCAGAGGATTCCTTAGCAACAGCTTACCATTCTTCTCTATTTTCAGCTTTTCTTAGGGCGTCTCTCAGCTCAAGTCCTGTCCATTCTCTGATACTGCCGTCCCAGCGTTTCTCTTGCCTCCCTCTCCTTCTGCCTCCATTTACGGTCCCCTGCATGATGGTCTTGGCAAGGCCAGATGCTCGAGTGGTATACCAATACCATTTCAAATTTTGTCGTCGGACGATGGTCAGAAGGTCGACATGAGGTCCAATGGCATTTGAAATTTTCGTCTCACTTCCTCATTTGGGATGTGATCTCTGTATGAGATACCAAGAAGTCGTCTGTAGCACCTCATTTCCATAGCTCCTATTCTTCTTTCAGTATCAGCGTTCAGTATCCATGACTCACAGGTATAAACAAAGAGTGACATGAACAATGAGCGTAGCAGTCAGATCTTAAAGCTTATAGCAACTTTCTTCGTGTTCCAGATTGGTTTTAGTCTAGGCTATTCTGGCGGTATTTCGGACTTCGATCCTTCGTCGGAGATTAATGAACCCAGATATTTGAATTTTGTAACCTTTCAAGTACTTGCCCGTTGACTTGTATTTCTTTCTTTGATGGTACAGTGCTATTGGTCATGGTATCGGTTTTCTCAGCTCTTATCTCAATGCCATAGTCGGATGAGGCTTTGTCTAGTTGCTCCACCAAGTATGCCAGTTCACTTTGTTTACCAGCTAGCCCAACAATGTAATCGACAAACCGTAGAGTGGTGATAGGTCTGCCACCGATGCTAACAGTTCCGAAGTGGTCCTCAAAACCGACAGTCATTATTCTGTCGAGAAAGATGTTAAAAAGGGTTGGAGAGAGTAAGAAGACTTGTCGTACTCCGACTGTTTTTCTAATCTCCAATGCTATGGTTACAAAAGACAGCACTTGTTGCTTCGTTGTACAAGTTTTCTTTGACTCTGATTAAGTTGGGGTTGATATTAATTATACTTTCTCATTGTTGACCAGAGGGCCTTATACCAGACTCGGTCGAATGACTTTTTAAATTCTATATAAAGACATGGTGCAGCTCCTGTCGGTGTTGGAGATACTTTTCTATGAGTATTCTGACATTGCAAATTTGTTCAATGGTGCTTGTTCCTCCGCAATTATCTTCTCAGTCCCACGTTTTAGTCTATTCAAGATGACTTTTAAACTCAGCAAAATTTCTAATCGGTCACCTTATACTTTGTTTCATAAAATCAATAAATAAATATTTCCATACATCCTTTTCTGCAATACTGTTGAAGTAAGATCTAACAATAGTTCTTAAACAGGTACCCTCTATTTCAAAATTCACCATTCAAGAAGAGCAGTGTTAGTAACGTGCGGCCACCGTAAGCTTCAACAACAGATACACAATAACTTGCTATGGAGAGGATAATGTTCTCTCTGATTCTGTCACTCTGAAACTCACAACGACGGCGGTAAATGCGCACAAGTCCGTCGGTAAACTGAAACGAAAGTGTGGTCTGATCTGTTAAGAAGACGTTGACCAAGTCAGCCCTGGTAAAGAGAATAGAAGGTAGTGTTGCGCCAAAGCCAAATGGGCATTTTGATGACGTCTACAGATAACTACACATTTGAGTATCTGCTTTCAACGATTTCCAACACTTCTCAGGCTATTGTGCACAGTCCGAAGTGTAATGTTGCCTTCATTTCGACCCCGCAGTTACATTGAAGTGATTGGAGCCGGGCGGAATCTGTCCCTTAGATGTAATGAAAGAATAAAATGGTCCTGGTGTTGAGTGGTAACTCGTTTTCTTCGTCTCAGATGGCGAACTGCAACACTTCCGGTGGCTTGAAATTCCAGGTGTAAGGCCTGGATGGTTAAAATACGCATATGTTAAGTTCTGGCAACTTGAAAATGGATGGAAACAAATCATCAGGACTGCATAAAAGAAAACAAGCCTTGATTACCACATACTTCCGGTTTTCTCTGCAACTAAATTTTACCTGTCGTTAAAAAAGGCCCCCGTGCAACATTCTGACGGCCATGTCTCGCTCTTCATTTGTCGTTCTGGTCATATTATGTGTTTTTCTGACTATACAGTCGATCTAGGCTTCATGTGTATAAACCGGAGTCGTGGCTTTTGTTTTCAAAACTTCGCACGCGCAAATCGGGGAAACGAAGCCTATGAACATCTTTACCACCCTTCAATGGTTCAGCGCTCTCAAAATTACGCATGGTCAATGTAATTTGCATCAAATAACACATGTAAAGTTTTACACTGAGTGTTGGATTGATGATGGAGATATTGTAATTTTAAAAGTGACCGATTAGAAATTTTGTTAAAGGGACATTTCATTCCAATGATGGGTTGCAATAAGGGGCCAAAGAATAGATTTTCTTTAAATTTTGTGGATTGATAGGGTTACATAATATCTTTAATTTGTATGTGTAAAAAATCTGGTTTCGGCTTATTTTTCGAGATATGGGTAAATAAAGTGGGTGGGGTAAGATGTACTGAAACACAGTAGGGGTCATTCTAAGTCGCTTATCTTTCTTATTTTTAGCCCCAGATGCGTGAAAATTTGTATGCATGTCTTGTGATATATGCGTTAAACATTTATGGACTTACATTTGATATTCCATGTATATCTTTTCCGTAATATTCATTCTTCTTTCTTTCGCAAAATTTCGCTATTTTTAACGACCAACTTTACCAAACTATCTCCACACGTTTTATTTGAAACCCGATTTCTATAAAACTTTACAGATGTATTATCAAGATATTGATATAACTTTATGTGAAATTTGAAAGAAAAGCGTTGGCCCGTTGTTTAGATATTTGACCTTGACCTTCAAAATAATATCAAATTCGGGAATGTCCGTTAAAACTACGCATTGTTGGGAAAATGGTTAGGGTTGAATGGCATGTGACAGCCCATTCATACAAGAATGCATTTCACACATGATTGGGTTTTTTAGTGTATGATTTTACCGTTAAAATTGATATACTCAATATAAACTTGGTCACCTCTCAGAGTTACCCGGTCATTTCATCTAATGAAATCATTGATAGACAGATATTTTTAAGGCCTGTCTATACATTTAACATTATTTTCTTTTTGTTGATATTATATAACGTTATATAAATATTTAGTTTAAGTTAATTAATTGTAAGCACATTTGGTCATTTAGTAAAATCATTCACAATGCGTCTTCTTTATAACCATGTAAAAATACAATCTGATTAGTTTTCTTCTAACAAATTGATAATTCTTGTCCATCATGAGATGAGTGAATATAAACTCTTAGACAATTCAAGTTGCATATAAAGCGTTGGTAGTTCTAGCAATCTTAACATAGTGCTAATATTTAATTTCACTCACCTGTGGTAGTAATATTAATCACAGCGCTTTCCGCGTAGAAATGTTTCATGTGTAATATTTAGTTTGATAAGAAAACTGAGAAGTAAAAAGAATTTCTTTTCTTTCCCAATCTTCCGAATGGGTTGTACGATACAAAAAAATAAATATTGTTACGAAACTCATTAGGAACAATAAAAAGAAACCATGCTTCCAATCCTTATGAATAAAATTGGCGCTTTAACTATCACATTTTGGCATTTCCCGACTTTTGAAGTCATTTTGAAGGTCAAGGTCAAATATCTAAAAAACGGACCAACGCTTTTCTTTCAAATTTCACACAAAGTTACATTAATATCTGGACAACACATTTGTAAAGTTTCATTGAAATCGGGTTTCAAATTAAACTTGTGGAGATAGTTTGGTAAAGTTGGTCATTAAAAATAGCGAAATTCTTCGAAAGGAAGAAGAATGAGTATTACGGAAAAGATATACATGGAATATCAAATATAAGCCCATACATGTTTTACGCATATATCACAAGACATGCATACAAATTTTCACGCATCTGGGGCTAAAAATAAGAAAGATAAGCGACTTAGAATGACCCCTACTGTGTTTCAGTCCATCTTACCCCACCCACTTTATTTACCCATATCTCGAAAAATAAGCCGAAACCAGATTTTTTACACATACAAATTAAAGATATTATGTAACCCTATCAATCCACAAAATTTAAAGAAAAACTATTTTTTGACCCCTTATTGCAACCCATCCTTTCAATTTTTTAAAGTATGTCTTGATGCCAAGATTTGTTATTCTAATGATTATAAACACTATTAGATTTTTGAAGCTGTTGGCAATTTAAGCGAGAAACACGTATTTAAAGTTGAGACATAATCGATAAATTGCATATAAATCCGAACTGTTGTCCACAACAATTTGCTCAATTTTAACACAAAAATATAAATTTCTCGTAAACGGCGCAATATTTTGGCTTGAAATTTACAGAATTTTCATAAGGAAATATGCTCTTTCAGATAAAAATAAAAGTAAAATTTATGACAAAAAATTCTGAAATGTCACTTTAAGTATAGCATTACTTTGCTGGGGTGGCATATAAGACTAATAGTGTGGTAGTTTTGAGATAGTTTCAGGTTTCCTTTTTTTGGAAAGGGTAGTGATCAATGAATGGGTCCATGCTTTTGGCCAAATTTCTGTCTGCAAGATTTTGTTACAGATTAAGAGTAACATAATTATCTATCGTAGCTTCCCCTCCGGCTCGCACCATTTCTCCTGTGATGTTATCAATTTCCGCTGATTTACCAGGTTTCAGGAATGAGACAGCTTCTATTATCTCAGCTCTTAGAATATTGTGTTTGGCATTGTTTGATGATGGAGGCACGTGTATCAGATTTTGGTCTTTATTTGTGGCTATATAGTTCAGAGCAGTATTCGGTCCATCTATCTAGAATTTCCTTTTCCTCTGTTAGCCATTTCCCTTCTTTGCTCTCAATGGTAGTTGCTCTTGCTTGTTTTGTGCTTTTTAAATCCCTGACAATCTTGTAAGCTTTTTTACTATTGATATGTTACAGGCTGTTTTCGACATCTTCGCATTGACCTTTAATCCATTTTTCAGTGGCTAGTTCTATACTTCTTTTTTTCAATTTTGGACAAGGGTAGTCTCCCTTGAAAACCAATAACTATTTTATTCGCCTGGTGACCTATGCTTTTAAAGAAGTGTTTTTACTTTTCACACTTCGTTGTTTAATTTCAGAAAAAATGGAAACTTACCAAGGGGGAAACTGGTCGATATTTTCTTAATTGGTTTCCAATCTTCGACAGAACTACAGATAACAGGGGATTAGAGTTTGTGTTTCTGTAAAAAAACGTTTTACTAATTTGAAAATAAAACCGCGTGAGTAAGAAGTTATTCAAATGCAAAATAAAGATTAAGCGAAAAAGAAAAGCAGATGTTGGTGTCTACTTCACTAATGGAAATGAATAAGATAAAACGAAATAATCAAACTGCGGATTGCCTCAATGTTATCTTCAGAATCTATATAGTCACGACTCACGAAATGGGCTGGGATCCGGAAAAATGTCCATAATGTAATACGATGACTGTACATGCGTCAAATGATAGAGTGCCGCATTATTAACGAGCAGATTACACTCAGTGTGTCCAAGCTCTCATTGGAAACAAATAGTCCGGTAGCCAAACAACATTTTTTAAGTGAACCCGGATTTGCGGTATATAGAAAATGTTTTGACTGATTATGGTAGCCAACACCTTCAGAAACCAGAATCAGGTTGATGCCACCTTGTCACCCTTGGGCAACTCTCAGAATTCAAGATGGCGTCCAAGATGGCGGAATGCCATGGTACAAGAGAATAGTCCCGTTCAAACCTATGCATTCATAATATAAAATAGCTTGTGATATGTTCAGAAATGCTCAGAGAGAATGTACAAAGAAAATAATGAGTGATATTTGCAATATTTCATTGTAAATCTTCAAAAATCTGGTAAATCTTTAAAATCTTACCCCACCCACCCCATTTTACACAGAAAAATCAAGTTTTTCACAACACTGTAAACATTTCCCGTTTTCCACATGATTAAATACTCTGATTATATTAATGAATGAAAAACGAGTATTTGGAATGACAAACCTGGCAAAATGGTGTTTCTGACAATTCAAAATGGCGCCCAAGATGGCGGGAAATTTAAGTGTTTTTTTTTTTTTTTTTTTTTTTTATCAAGTTATATTTTTAATCAAAACATCCAAAATGTTTTGAAATGTCTTTAAAATGCTAATAACCTGTTTTGGTGTATTCATGTAAAGTGATGAAAGCGTCTGGTAAATATTAGTTGTATTAATTAGTTGTCTTTCTATCAGAATCTATAGGACTGTCGCAAGATCTTACCCCACCCACTGCATTTGAAATAGAGAAAATCTAGAAATATACACTTTAATTGACTATGTCTTTATATTTGCAATGAAACTTCTTAAAAGGAAAGTGAAATATAAACTATTAGATCCGATTGATTGATTGATTGATTGATTGATTGATTGGTTGATTGATTGATTGATTGATTGATTGATTGATTGATTGATTGATTGATTGATTGATTGATTGATTGATTGATTGATTGATTGATTGATTGATTGGTGTTGAACGCTTCTTTAAAGTTATATGGTCTTATCGCTGAAGGTTAACACTTAATCGTGAATTTCTGTCGTTTCTCATACCAGTACTATCACAACACCCTTACATAGGCTCCAATTGTTTAACGATTATCAAACAGTTAGTGGGAGACAATTTTGTCAGAAAGGATATCTGTCGCGACTGGGGCTTGAACTCGGGATCTCATGGATTAGAATCAGATGTTAATACAAAATGACGTCCAAGGCTTTTTGTGAATATTTCACATTTTAATTGAAAATTGGATACAATTTATAGTATACATTATACAGAAAAAAGAACTGTGTCCTTTTTTGCAGAGGAAAGGGTTTTTCTTCTCTATAAACCTTCTGCAAGTCTAGGCCTATTCCAAAGTTCAAACACGTATCATCTTACCTAACTTCTATATTTGGCATTCGAAAAAAGTTAGATATTTGTCCTTCATACAGTGTTTTCTTCCTTGTTTTCAGATTTGACAATGATTATGTTCACCATCTTTGTAGTTAGGAGCTCTTCAGTGGTTGCTTAGTATTCAACCCTTTGAAATTGAAAAATGATTCAATGCGAATTAATTCCAGATGAAATGGTGATGGGGGCGATTTCCAGGGGTCGGGAGGAGGACCCAAATGCTAATCTTCCAACAAATTATATTAATTTCATCAAATAACATGGGTTTAAGTCAATTTGCATTTAGGCTACACAACAATTTCTTTTAGTGACTTCTATTCCTTATGATTTCAAACTGTATTAAAGGTTGTCATTTTTAAAATGGTACATAAATGCAATATTATTTGGATCATAAAGGTGTACATGATCTCCTCCCTCAATGTTTCATTATCATTTATTTGCGTTTCATTTACACATGAAGATATTAATTAAAAGACCTCGCTTAAAGCCATATTTTAATGGCCATTATTGCTACGATTGCTGGATATACACAGAACAGGGTACTAGTGAATGCAACAATGGGATGCAACCGAGATATTGTGGTCCTCAACAACAAACTGGTACCATTACTTATCTCTGACTCGTCAGCATGTGGCATCAAACATTAACAAACATCATATCTTCTTGCATCACCTACAAATTTCTGTCCCCTAAGCTGTTCAGTATAAAAGATGTTTGCATATTGACTGTTGTTAATTCATGTCTACTTGTGAAAAAGTTTCGAAATGTCTTAGTACATGGCATCAACAGGATGTTAGGTATTACAATAATAGAAAGACGTCACAACTAGTATGAAACACAACCATGTGATGTCTTGGAAAGAAGAGCGAGAAGTTAATATGAAATTGCAATGAAAACTTATCCGATTTTGTAAAAGGCAATATTAGATAGATCTTGGGTATAGTTGCTGAATGATTATTCTGTAAGTTACGGTTGAATTACAGGGGCGTAGCTGCCTATCTGCGAGTACGCAGCTGAGTCAAGATCATTTTGACCAAAAACATTTTTAGTCCAAAAGTGTGCTTTGTAATTCATCCGAAATTGATAACGAAAATAAAGCTATTCATATCCATTTCCACAAATCCCACCAAATTCATTATTTTCCCATTTCTTGAAGGGGGGATACCCTCTGACTCCCTAGATGTTTTGTATCCATATCTTTTTAAGGCTAGCTTCGCCCCTGAATTAATATTAGAATGTTTATCGAATAATGCAAATTTGAGTGGATGGAGCAAAATAAAAAATAAATGATCTTGTCTTTACTCTGTTTACCAATAGTGATATATAATCAGCTTATAAAAGCACATTAGGTTAACATACACTTAATCCGAGTCTTCTCTGATGTAAATACGCTCTTTGATATTTTGACTTTTCGCTATTTACATCAGAGAGCGTTGCTCTTTGAAAACAGCGGAAAGTTGGGTAACGTTACAAGTAACTTGAAGCTTTGTTTTGTGTATCATATCGAATCACTCGGTAAAACACTGTAGGGTATAGATCAATAAATCATTTTTTGTCATACCTGACCAAAAATTTCATTTCAAATCGGCCTGCTGGAAGAGTATAACCTTTGGTTTTGAATGGAAGGTCAAGGTAAACAAAGGCTGCTCAGGTGAGGGTTGTTGCAAAACATTGCCTATTAACCTTTTAGAAATACTTTTTGGTCGTAATTTTTTCAGCAGACATAACAATAAATGGTTCATTTATCGATATCATCAGGGGTTTTAACGATAGCGTTAAAGATCGGACGGTGAACGATGCGCAACAATTTGTTGCGAACTTCTTGATTTTTTCAAAGAGCAACGCTCTCTGATGTAAATAGCGAAAAATCAAAATATCAAAGAGCGTATTTACATCAGAGAAGACTCGGATTAACATACACTCAAACGTTTCTAACACAACATTTGGAAATAGGTATTAAAGCAAAAGACATCCCTTGTTATTTTGTATGAAATCATCTTTTCCCGCCAACTTGGATGCCATTTTGAAAAAAAAAAACATAGTCAATTAAAATGTATATTTCTTGATTTTCTCCATTATAATTGCAGTGGGTGGGGTAAGATCTTGCGACAGTCCTATAGATTCTGGTAGAAATACCACTAATTAATACAACTAATATAATAGGCGCTTTTTTTTCATTTTACACGAATACATCAAAATAGGTTATTAGCATTTTAAAGACAATTCAAAACATTTTGGATGTTTTGTTTAAAAATATAACTTGATATAAAAAAACACATAAATTTCCCGCCATCTTGGGCGCTATTTTGAATTGTCAGAGACACCATTTTGCCAGGTTTGTCATTCCAAATACTCGCTTTTTATTCATCAATCTAATCAGAGTATTTAATGATATGGAATACGGAAATTGTTAACGGTGTTGCGAAAAACGTAATTTTTCTATGTAAAATGGGGTGGGTGGGGTAAGATTTTAAAGATTTACCAGATTTTTGAAGATTTACAATGAAATATTGCGAATATCACTCATTATTTTTTTTTGTACATTCTCTCTGAGCATTTCTGAACATATCACAAGCTATTTTATATTATGAATGCATAGGTTTGAACGGGACTATTCTCTTGTACCATGGCATTCCGCCATCTTGGACGCCATCTTGAATTCTGAGAGTTGCCCAAGGGTGACAAGGTGGCATCAACCTGATTCTGGTTTCTGAAGGTGTTGGCTACCATAATCAGTCAAAACATTTTCTATATACCGCAAATCCAGGTTCACCCCTTTGGCTACCGGACTAAAAACACCTAGTACAGCTTTAGCATCATCCGTGGCAACGGAATCAGGATTTTTTAAAATATGAATAGATCTACACTCATCAATTGTCTTTGTCATGGAAAACGCCGAAAATGAAGGCGGAATTGCACGACTTGCTTGATAATCTAATGATAGGTGGAATATCCACTACCAGATGATGACTGGTCCAAATTCAAAGATGTTGCAGAAGACAATATAAAGTGAATAGAACTATACATTGTTTGGTCTTTTTGGATAGAAAACATTTTGGGAAATGATGAAATTGCTTGTTACAAGCAATTTATTTATTTTCCACAATGTTTTCAAATGCCATTGTCTTGTAGGGAGTCAAAAGGAGTCATTGTGTGGTAATAGGTTAAGCAGTATTATTATGTACACGAATTCGTGGATTTGAAGGCAAAATACTGCTTGGATTGGTGGGTTAGTAGGATACAAGAGGTTTATTTAACTGTACTTTGTAATTCGAAAAGGAAACGACTGCCTTTTTACTGAGTCGATCGGTTTGACAAACAAACAAAAAGCTCACGCAATGATAATGTATATAAAAACCCCGCAAACCATGTAATGTAACAATATTCACAACACCCATCATGGCAAGTACTAGTGCCTGTGCAAGGTAAGATTTTGATATTTTCGTTATAGATCCACTTGCAACTTGTGAGACGGATTTGCAACACCACTAACACACTTGAGAGCATGTGCGTTAGAGCCTGTGGGCATATTGGTATATTATAAACATATATATAAACCTAAATTACAATAAAAGCATGATTGCACAATATGTATAGACTACTAGTATCAGTTGATTTGATTTGTTAGTGAATACCACCAAAGAACCAATTTCCTAGCACGACCCTCAAAATGAAGCCATTACAAAGTTTTAAGGAAAATATAAAAAAAAATGATTTCTTAATTTCCCACATTGTTTTCTATCCAAAACAACGTAAAAAATGAAGGAAAAAAAGAAGGAAAAAAAGGAGGAAGGAAATTCTTTCACCTGAAATTGTCGTCTGTTCGATCTTTCAATTTAGACCAGCATAAAATGTTGCCGTCTGGTAATCGGATAATAACACCGACCAGTATATTTATTTCCCAGTATGGTTGTACAAAGAATTACATATTTCTTCCAATAGGCCAAGACATACGTCTCGTCCAATCAGATGGTGTGTTATGTAATTTGGAATTAGACAATACATTCAGAAATGTTGCTGAATACTAGCCCTGACCTTTCTTTTCAGAATGATACTATTACTCCTCCTACACTATGCTGTGTACATGGTGCATGGTACTGTTGCGGGACCACGTGGTACTATTTCGGGAAATATACCCTACGATGAATTAGGTAATACATACAACCACAGTGTGAGAAAACGAGAAGCTTCATTTGCTCTGTCCAATTGGGATAAACATACTTCAGAAAGCGGTGGATATAGTGGCAAACGTGTCGTAAGGAAACGATATGTCTACGCATAGATACAATTTATAGTTAAACAGCAAACATATAATTAGATACCAAAGAACAACATTTGTTTTGACCAAAAACAAAGATAATGTGTACATGTGTTAACAAACAAAACCAAATTACATATACGATACGTATACATGTATATGGGCCTATACAAACCTTAATCGGAATTTTCTTTTTAGATTGTGGTAGTTGTGTACTCTGTGACTGCTTTTGTTATTGTACCCTACCTTCTGTCTGGAAATAAACTTACCTTACCCCACCATGTCAAATCGCCGCTTTTCTACGAAAACCTCGTAACTGTAGATTTTTTCAAGCTGAAGTTACGATGTTTTCGTTGAAAAGCAGCGAAATTTGGTGACGCATATTCTTACGGCACCATGAGGAAAGGAGGCGTGTCGTCTGATAGTCTGTCCAGGGTCTTTCCTTATACATATAGCAACAGCGGCATGCGGAAACGAGATATATACCTTCCAATGATTTGTCTAGCGTATTTCGTGACACTAATTCCCACAACAACAGCGCCAATAGCCTAATGACAAGCGTTATGTGCCATCCTCTGGTTTGTTCAGGGTCTTTCCTTACACATACAGCATCAACAGTACAAAGACATATGAACCACGCACACGTCTGTTAAGGAATAACCCCTTTTGACATACATCTACAATTACGTTAAGGTAGAATACACGTAATGAGGCCATTTTGAAATTCATAAAATTTCGGATTTTTTTCGAGCGGCTCGTTAAGTATCCGGACTTATTCGAACGCGGTCGTAAACATTGGGAGGTGAAAAGTTTCACCGCCGAATGTTTTCGACGTCGCCTGATTAACTCCGACGTCGCTCGAATATCATTAGGGATAGACTACCTTAATATGCATGATGTCTCTGCAGATATCCTGCCTTTCATAGATAAACAACAGACGAGATGAAAACTTAACTTTGCAAACATCCTTAAGATCTAGATAGTTTTGTATATTTTCAGAGAACATGTACATGTGAATGAAAATTAGTTTTTTCCATAACAAAAACAATTTCGGAATAGTTTAAAGCTACTATTACCCAGATTTTGGACCAAAATTTGTCAAAACAAAACGAAATGTACACTTTTTAAGCTTTATATGACCTGATTAAATGATTACGACAAACTATTGAAGCAACGACTCATTTTTTCGCAATTTGATACCGAATTCATGAAGCGATGTCGAAAGTAGGTCAAAAACAGTTGGTCATGCGACTTTCTTAAATGACGTCACAACATACATGATGACGTCATATTGAAGTTCAAGCATGAATCTCGTTTGAATCTTGGTCCGCGCTGTATACGCATGTGTGACACTTAAAGAATAAATTCAACCGCATCTGAGACGGGGTTAAATTTTGGTTTGGATTCTCCCTAAATTCGGCTATCTCTCTTATAATTTCGGCTCAATCTCTGTATGAATCGCATATTATTAACCATTCTGAGGTGGCCAACACAAAAGTTTTGCATATGTTTTCAAAAAATTTCATTTTTTGCAATTAGACCATCTGCTACCATCACCCTTTAGGGGTTTACCGTGCTAGCTCCAATACATTTTCTCAAGTAACTGTAGGCTGTAATTAAGTTGATATAGACTACAGAGTGAAAAATAGAATTATAAAAAAAAATAAAAAATGTGAGGTATCCCTTCATTTCAATTCCACTGTCTTTCGCTTATTGTCCTGATCAAACCGCAACCATAGGCAATTCATCTCCTATTTTCCACGATTATCTCTCAACAACGGCTGAACACCTGCAAACCAATGTGGACGAGTAGCTGGAGGCTCGGTAAGGATTGTGGCTTTACTGGAGAAAAACACGGCAAGAATCCATGGTTAGTTGTTCTAGCCTCTGCGATTTGACCACATTGATTGAAAGAGGCGTTAAACTAAACATTATTTAATAAATCAACCGTTTGTAAAGCGATGTCCTGTTGTTTAACCCATTACCAGACAGCAAAATTTTAGACCTGTGCAAAGATGATGCAGAAGACAATTTCAAGTGAATGAAATTTAAAATATTGATGTTTTTTATAGAAACATTGTGGGAAATGAAGGATTTGCTTCTTCATTTTCCACAATGTTTTCCCAAGCATTTTTCATGAGGGGCGCCAAAAAGTGTCAATGTGTGGTGATGGGTTAATAAATGAAGCTTGGTCTAAAAAAGCGCCTGATAGTAATTTGAACCATCATGGATCCAGATTAGTGTGTTTCTAAGTAGATACTAATCATGACCGGATTTTGATAAGCATAGAAAATATTAAGGTAAAGAACAAAACTGCTGACCTATCTTGCAACCATATTACCCCAATCCATTTTAGGGGCGTGGCCGTGAAAACCCAGGCTTGTTTTGGAAAAGGGTAATTCAAGAACCTTGAATTTTGATCAGACTGCTCATATTCTTATGCTGATCTAGACTCATATTGTATCTAGACTCATGTTGTTCTAAAAAGCATTTGAGGTATATGACCCATCATCAAAAACACCATTTTCTAGCCATACGAAATGCATCAAATTACACACACTTGTAATATACTACACATAAGTTGATTCACCGTGCCGGATTTCAAGATAATGCTTCAAGAAGAAAATTATGTACAAATATTATTTTACTCTATATTCATATGCAAGGGAGGTAATTATGAACATTGTTGTCAAATATTTCCATAAGTATGCATTAATTCAAAATTCTAAACCGTGCAAAATGCTTATTAGTACGGTGCGTTGTGTAATTTTGTTTGATATAAGTGAAAGAGGTTTCAATCAAATTGATTCGTAAAAAGGATAAGTAGACATCACCAAAAAAGTTTGATGGACAGCCGTGAGCCTTAGAATGAACTTTATATATATGTATGACGTCATAAAACTTACGTTTTTATTTAACGCGTTCTTATTTAGTTTCCCCATTTAATTTTGTATTCACCTAATAATTACATCAATAGACACTTAAATGATACGTTGACCGTATGTGATCTCTCCTTATTACATATCTGTTGATTTATTGGGGCAAAAAATCCTGAGTTATCCGCCCTTGAATGTAAAATAGCTGGTTTTCCCCTTGTTTTCACTAGAACATCTACACTTTTTGAAACATCTTGACAAAACTTTGTAAAAATTTTGGTCATGATAAGACCATGCATGGGTGTATTTTTCAACTTGATCTGAATCTCATATCTTGATCGAGTTATCCGCCTTTGAAATTGACAAAAACTACTGTTTTTCACTTTATGTTCGCCATAATAGCCACAAATGTTGACCAATTAAAGCACAACTTTTGTAAAATGTTGGTGACCATAGGATTTTGCATCAGATATTTTTTTAATTGCAATACCATATCTAGAGTTATGTGCCCTTGAATTTGACAAAATTGCAATTTTTGACTTTATTTTCCCCTTTCAGCAACAGATATTGACCAATTGAAACTAGAACTGTCGCAAAGCGGACAAATACCCCCCACTAGCACCTTGTCACTGGAAAAGTGCTACAAGTCAAAAGGTTCTGTAGTTTGGGCACCGAAACGAATTTTAAACAAAGTCCAACTGTGACCTTGACCTTTGACCTTGGTGACCCAAAAACAATAGGGCACCTCCTTGGGTCATGGGCAACAACTGTGTAAAGTTTCATGATCCTAGGTCAACCGTTTCTCGAGTTAGAGCACGGAAACGGATTTTAAACAAAGTCCGATTGTGACCTTGACCTTTGACCTTGGTGACCCAAAAACGATAGGGCACCTCCTTGGGTCATGGGCAACAACTGTGTAAAGTTTCATGATCCTAGGTCAACCGATTCTCGAGTTAGAGCACGGAAACGGATTTTAAACAAAGTCCAATTGTGACCTTGACCTTTGACCTTGGTGACCCAAAAACAATAGGGCACCTCCTTGGGTCATGGGCAACAACTGTGTAAAGTTTCATGATCCTAGGTCAACCGGTTCTCGAGTTAGAGCACGGAAACGGATTTTAAACAAAGTCGGATTGTGACCTTGACCTTTGACCTTGGTGACCCAAAAACAATAAGGCACCTCCTTGGGTCATGGGCAACAACTGTGTAAAGTTTCATGATCCTAGGTCAACCGGTTCTCGAGTTAGAGCACGGAAACGGATTTTAAACAAAGTCCGATTGTGACCTTGACCTTTGACCTTGGTGACCCAAAAACAATAGGGCACCTCCTTGGGTCATGGGCAACAACTGTGTAAAGTTTCATGATCCTAGGTCAACCGATTCTCGAGTTAGAGCACAGAAACGGATTTTAAACAAAGTCCAACTGTGACCTTGACCTTTGACTTTGGTGACCCAAAAACAATAGGGCACCTCCTTGGGTCATTGGCAACAACTGTGTAAAGTTTCATCATCCTAGGTCAACCGTTTCTCGAGTTAGAGCACGGAAACGGATTTTAAACAAAGTCCGATTGTGACCTTGACCTTTGACCTTGGTGACCCAAAAACAATAGGGCACCTCCTTGGGTCATGGGCAACAACTGTGTAAAGTTTCATGATCCTAGGTCAAACGGTTCTCGAGTAAGAGCACGGAAACAGATTTTAAACAAAGTCCGATTGTGACCTTGACCTTTGACCTTGGTGACCCAAAAACAATAGGGCACCTCCTTGGGTCATGGGCAACAACTGTGTAAAGTTTCATGATCCTAGGTCAACTGATTCTCGAGTTAGAGCACGGAAACGGATTTTAAACAAAGTCTGATTGTGACCTTGACCTTTGACCTTGGTGACGCAAAAACAATAGGGCACCTCCTTGGGTCATGGGCAACAACTGTGTAAAGTTTCATGATCCTAGGTCAACCGGTTCTCGAGTTAGAGCACGGAAACGAAAAAGTCTACGGACGGACGGACGGACGGACGGACAGACAGACAGACATGGTGAAACCAATATACCCCCCTCTACTTCGTAGGTGGGGGGTATAATCACTGTGTGGTAATGGGTTAAACCTCTCTGGATCCACTATTGTTTTATCTTATTGCAACTTATTCCATTTTTTTTTTACTGTTCTAATTTGAAGGTGTTGCAGACATCAATTTCAATTGATGAATTTTCAAAACTTTCCATTTTTGGATAGAAAATATTCTGATGTGGAAAATGAAGAAATTGCAATAAAAGAGAAATGTCAGGGTATTTTGACGGACCCTCAGACTTTGACTCAAAGAGCATGACCGGTCACAAATTCAACAAGAGCCGTCACAGACGGATTATGCTCCCCGAATAAGTGTTTGTCACAAAATAAAAACTATCATACATTAAGCCCCCTTTTCCCATGACAGCTTTTTTGTACACACATTATTTATATAATATGGTCTAGAACATCCTATTTATTACATGAGCACAAAATTTCATTAAATTCTGCCAATTAGATGAAGAGAAATAAGAGAAAAACTAATTTTTACATTAAGGCCCCTTTTTCCATGACGCAGCCTTAAATTTACAAACGGAGAAAAATGTCCCTAGGTATTGACCCAGGGAGTTCACATGTGAAGTTTCATTGAATTTGGTCAAAGGGTTGCTGAGATATGGCTGTGGACGGACGGACACACGGACGGACGGACAGCGTGGCGACTATATGCTCCCCCGAAATTTTTTCGGGGAGCATAAAAATAAAAGCACCTATACCATTATTGTTATCAGAAAGTCATAGCAAGTAGACATTAGCAGTATTTAACCGTTTCCCAAACAACAAAATTTCATACTAAAACTAGAATATCACTGAAAGTCACGGGTGGTAAACAGAGAAACTAGCTCCAAAAAGAGTCAACGGTATTTTGTTTCCTCGTGATATCCGGCCTTTACCGAGGTAGTTGCATAGAGCGAAAATCTGTAAACAAAGGTAGGTCACAAACACATTTTTCTACAATTATTTCTTTTACAACGAGTTATTGAAAATTCCGGCGATGCTGTAATATGAAGAAATGGTCTAAGTTTGCTGTGCACGAGAATATACGGTGTTAGTAAGCAGAGTTTGAATACAATCGTTGAAAAACATTTCAAAATCGAAAATTCAGAAGTTTTTACTTTCGATTTTGAAATGTTTTTCAACGATTGTATTCAAACCCTGCAACTAATACCGTATTTTCTCTTGCACAGCAAACTTCGACCATTTCTTCATATTACAGCATCGCCAGATTTCTCAAAAACTCCCTTTAAAAGAAATAATTTTAGAAAATGTGTTCGTGACCTACAAATTTTCGCTCTATGCAACTACCTCTTTTTGGAGCTAGTTTCTCTGTTTACCACCCGTGAAAGTGATCATACCCCCCAAAAGCGCTGTGTTTGTGCATTTTGAGATGTACATTTCCTATGAACTGTGAAATGATCAAGTGAGAAAAAGAGCAAACAAAAAAAAAAAAAGACTGACCAACACATGGTAATGTTGTAAACATTGCTTATTTTCAACATAGGACCATAATTCAGTCAACAAGAGTGCCATCGTCACAATATACGCCGCCACTTATAAAACTTGAGACAAAAAAATGACATTGACAAGGGTTTATAAATATTCACTCAAAAACCTGTAAAAAATTGTGTTCACAAAAAGGTTTTTATAAATATCCAGTGAAAAAACCTGGAAGGAATTGTGTTCATGAGGCTAAAATATCATTAAGCCCCAGAGACTAAGATTGAAGGGGGCATAATTCAGGCAAAAATCAATGAACCATAAAATCCTTACTTCATGCACATCTACCAATTAAGGTAATAACATCCACCAAGTTTCAGCCTCAGAGACTAAGTTTTAAGGGGGCATAACTCTGGAAAAAATCAATGAACCATAAAATCCTTCCTGCATGCACATCTACTAATTGAGGTGATAACATTGACCAAGTGACATTAAGATCCAGCCAGAAACTTAGGAGGAGTTGCGTTGACAAGGCTGCAATTTCAATAAGCCCC
The DNA here is from genome assembly GCA_963680895.1 of Fragum sueziense. Lineage (NCBI taxonomy): Eukaryota > Metazoa > Mollusca > Bivalvia > Cardiida > Cardiidae > Fragum > Fragum sueziense. Next base: position 28,550,889 of record OY804604.1, read on the forward strand.
AGAGACTAAGATTGAAGGGGGCATAACTCTGGCAAAAATCAATGAACCATAAAATCCTTCCTTCATGCACATCTACCAATTAAGGTGATAACATTGACCAAGTTTCATTAAGATCCAGCCATAAACTTAGGAGGAGTTGTGTTGACAAGCCTGCAATTTCAATAAGCCCCAGAGACTAAGTTTTTAAGGGGCATAACTCAGGCAAAAATCGACGAACCATAAAATCCTTCCTTCATGCACATCTACCAATTGAGGTGATAACATTGACCAAGTTTCATTAAGATCCAGCCAGAAACTTAGGAGGAGTTGCGTTGACAAGGCTGCAATTTCAATAAGCCCCAGAGACTAAGTTTTTAAGGGGCATAACTCAGGCAAAAATCGACGAACCATAAAATCCTTCCTTCATGCACATCTACCAATTGAGGTGATAACATTGACCAAGTTTCATTAAGATCCAGCCAGAAACTTAGGAGGAGTTGCGTTGACAAGGCTGCAATTTCAATAAGCCCCAGAGACTAAGTTTTTAAGGGGCATAACTCAGGCAAAAATCGACGAACCATAAAATCCTTCCTTCATGCACATCTACCAATTGAGGTGATAACATTGACCAAGTTTCAAGAAGATCCAGCTAGAAACTTAGGAGGAGTTGCGTTGACAAGAAAAGTGGACGGACGTACGGACGGACGGACGGATGGACGAACGGATGGACGGACGGACGGACGGACGGACGGACGGACAGACGGAGAAGATGACGCCAATATACGTCCGCCTCCGGCGGCGTATAAAAATCAATGAACCATAATCAAAATTTGATATGCACATATATGAGAGGCAGGAAGCATACTTGTGAAGTTTTTATGAAATCCATCCATTAGTTACAGAGAAATTGAGTGGACAAGAAAATTCACTCAAGGGCCGTAACTCCGTCAAAAATCAATGGACCGTAAAAAAAATTTAGTATGCACATCTCAACTTAGTAATGAGTTCACATGTGATGTTTGAACAAAATTGGTCTAATAGTTTATGAGAAATAGAGTGGACAAAAAATTGAGAAACCGATCAACACACATTGATTTTGCGTAAAATGGCAATTTTCAGCAAAGGGCCATAACTCAGTCAAAAATCAATGAATCATCACCAAAATTTGATATGCACATATTTGAGAGCTACTAAGCATAACTGTAAAGTTTTTTTTAAATCCGTCCATTAGTTTCCAAGAAATTGAGTGGACAAGAAAATTCACAAGGGCCGTAACTCCGTCAAAAATCAATGGACCGTGAAAAATTTTTTAGTATGCACATCTCAACTTAGTAATGAGTTCACATGTGATGTTTGAACAAAATTGGTCTAATAGTTTATGAGAAATAGAGTGGACAAAAAATTGAAAAACCGATCAACACACATTGATTTTGCGTAAAATGGCAATTTTCAGCAAAGGGCCATAACTCAGTCAAAAATCAATGAATCATCACCAAAATTTAATATGCACATATTTGAGAGCTACTAAGCATAACTCTTAAGTTTTTTTTAAATCCGTCCCTTAGTTTCCGAGAAATTGAGCAGACAAGAAAATTCACTCAAGGGCCGTAACTCCGTCAAAAATCAATGGACCGTGAAAATTTTTTTAGTATGCACATCTCAACTTAGTAATGAGTTCACATGTGAAGTTTGAACAAAATTGGTCCAATAGTTTATGAGAAATAGAGTGGACAAAAAATTGAAAAACCGATCAACACACATTGATTTTGCGTTAAATGGCAATTTTCAGCAAAGGGCCATAACTCAGTCAAAAATCAATGAATCATCACCAAAATTTAATATGCACATATTTGAGAGCTACTAAGCATAACTGTAAAGTTTTTTTTAAATCCGTCCATTAGTTTCCAAGAAATTGAGTGGACAAGAAAATTCACTCAAGGGCCGTAACTCCATCAAAAATCAATGGACCGTAAAAAAAATTTAGTATGCACATTTCAACTTAGTAATGAGTTCACATGTGATGTTTGAACAAAATTGGTCTAATAGTTTATGAGAAATAGAGTGGACAAAAAATTGAAAAACCGATCAACACACATTGATTTTGCGTAAAATGGCAATTTTCAGCAAAGGGCCATAACTCAGTCAAAAATCAATGAATCATCACCAAAATTTGATATGCACATATTTGAGAGCTACTAAGCATAACTGTAAAGTTTTTTTTGAAATCCGTCCTTTAGTTTCCGAGAAATTGAGCGGACAAGAAAATTCACTCAAGGGCCGTAACTCCGTCAAAAATCAATGGGCCGTGAAAAATTTTTTAGTATGCACATCTCAACTTAGTAATGAGTTCACATGTGAAGTTTGAACAAAATTGGTCCAATAGTTTATGAGAAATAGAGTGGACAAAAAATTGAAAAACCGATCAACACACATTGATTTTGCGTTAAATGGCAATTTTCAGCAAAGGGCCATAACTCAGTCAAAAATCAATGAATCATCACCAAAATTTAATATGCACATATTTGAGAGCTACTAAGCATAACTGTAAAGTTTTTTTTTGAAATCCGTCCTTTAGTTTCCGAGAAATTGAGCGGACAAAAAAATTCACTCAAGGGCCGTAACTCCGTCAAAAATCAATGGACAGTGAAAAATTTTTTAGTATGCACATCTCAACTTAGTAATGAGTTCACATGTGAAGTTTGAACAAAATTGGACTTGTGGTTTAGGAGAAATAGAGCGGACAAAAAACCAACAGACGGACCAACAGACAGACCGACAGACAGACAGACAGACCAACGGACAAGCTGACTCCTATATACCCCCCAAATTGAATTTGGGGGGTATAATTAAAAAGATGCTCTAGACTGTAAAAAGAACATGGAATAAGGGTTCATTTTAACATGGAAACTAGAACTGTCGCAAAGCGGACAAATACCCCCCACTAGCGCCTTGTCACTGAAAAAAGTGCTATGGGTCAAAAGGTTCTTTAGTTGGAGCATGGAAACGGATTTTAAACAAAGTCCAATTCTGACCTTGACCTTTGACATTTGTGACCCCAAAACAATAGGGCACCTCCTTGGGTCATGGGCAACAACTGTGTAAAGTTTCATGATCCTAGGTCAACCGGTTCATGACTTAGAGCACGGAAACGGATTTTAAACAAAGTCCGATTGTGACCTTGACCTTTGACCTTCATGACCCCAAAACAATAGGGCTCCTCCTTGGATCATGGGCAGCAACTGTGTAAAGTTTCATGATCCTAGGTCAACTGGTTCATGAGTTAGAGCACGGAAACGGATTTTAAACAAAGTCCGATTGTGACCTTGACCTTTGACCTTCGTGACCCAAAAACAATAGGGCAACTCCTTGGGTCATGGCCAACAACTGTGTAAAGTTTCATGATCCTAGGTCAACCACTTCATGACTTAGAGCACGGAAACGGATTTTAAACAAAGTCCAATTGTGACCTTGACCTTTGACCTTTGTGACCCAAAAACAATAGGGCACCTCCTTGGGTCATGGGCAACAACTGTGTAAAGTTTCATGATCCTAGGTCAAACGGTTCTCGAGTAAGAGCACGGAAACAGATTTTAAACAAAGTCCGATTGTGACCTTGACCTTTGACCTTGGTGACCCAAAAACAATAGGGCACCTCCTTGGGTCATGGGCAACAACTGTGTAAAGTTTCATGATCCTAGGTCAACTGATTCTCGAGTTAGAGCACGGAAACGGATTTTAAACAAAGTCTGATTGTGACCTTGACCTTTGACCTTGGTGACGCAAAAACAATAGGGCACCTCCTTGGGTCATGGGCAACAACTGTGTAAAGTTTCATGATCCTAGGTCAACCGGTTCATGAGTTAGAGCACGGAAACGGATTTTAAACAAAGTCCGATTGTGACCTTGACCTTTGACCTTCATGACCCAAAAACAATAGGGCACCTCCTTGGGTCATGGGCAACAACTGTGTAAAGTTTCATGATCCTAGGTCAACCGGTTCATGACTTAGAGCACGGAAACAGATTTTAAACAAAGTCCGATTGTGACCTTGACCTTTGACCTTTGTGACCCAAAAACAATAGGGCACCTCCTTGGGTCATGGGCAACAACTGTGTAAAGTTTCATGATCCTAGGTCAACCGGTTCATGACTTAGAGCACAGAAACGGATTTTAAACAAAGTCCGATTGTGACCTTGACCTTTGACCTTCGTGACCCAAAAACAATAGGGCACCTCCTTGGGTCATGGGCAACTGCTGTGTAAAGTTTCATGATCCTAGGTCAACCGGTTCATGACTTAGAGCACGGAAACAGATTTTAAACAAAGTCCGATTGTGACCTTGACCTTTGACCTTCGTGACCCAAAAACAATAGGGCACCTCATTGGGTTATGGGCAACAACTGTGTAAAGTTTCATGATCCTAGGTCAACCGGTTCATGAGTTAGAGCACGGAAACGGATTTTAAACAAAGTCCGATTGTGACCTTGACCTTTGACCTTCATGACCCAAAAACAATAGGGCACCTCCTTGGGTCATGGGCAACAACTGTGTAAAGTTTCATGATCCTAGGTCAACCGGTTCATGACTTAGAGCACGGAAACGGATTTTAAACATAGTCCGATTGTGACCTTGACCTTTGACCTTCATGACCCAAAAACAATAGGGCACCTCCTTGGGTCATGGGCAACAACTGTGTAAAGTTTCATGATCCTACTTCAACCGGTTCATGAGTTAGAGCACGGAAACGAAAAAGTCTACGGACGGACGGACGGACGGATGGACGGACGGACGGACGGACGGACAGACAGACAGACATGGTGAAACCAATATACCCCCCTCTACTTCGTAGGTGGGGGGTATAACAAAACTTGGACAAACGTTTGTGAACATAAGACCTTGCATAAGAGCAATATTTGGCTTGATCAGAGTCTTTCATCTATAGTTATGGGCCCTGGAATTGGACAAAATTGCCTTTTCGACCATGTTTTATCTAAAATTGCCACAAATATTGACAAATTATGGCAGAACATATACAAATGTTGTTGACCGTAAGACTTCATATATGTAATTTGATTTAGCTCTTTTGGACGCAGGCAATCTGGGTTATGTGCTCTTGAATTTGACAAAATAGCCGTTTTTACTTTCTTGAGCCACAATTATGGATGAATTGAGCCAAAGCTAAGCCAACATTTTGGTTACCGTAAGACCTTTTTTCAGTTTTATTTTAAGCTTAACCGAAAAATAATATCCAGAGTTATGTGCCCTTGAATTTTTCAAAACTAATATTTCGGCTTTGATTTTACTATATAACAGCTACAAATATTGACCAATTAAGACGAAACCTCGAAAAAATGCTGGTGATTTTAAGATTTTATGTATGTGATTTTTTTAAAGTCTGGTCAGACTCAAACATTTGGAGTTATGTGCCCTTGAATTTATCAAAATTACAGTCACAACTTTCTGTTGCCTATAGTATCCTCAATTAAAGACGAATTTAGCGACATTTTGGACTAAAATTTAGACACTATAAGATATTGCATTAATCAGTGTGATTTTTAGCATGATCTAAACGTAACATCCATGGTTTTGCAGTGCCCTTGAATTTGACAAATTGCCCTTTTCGACCTTGTTGTTACTTAAACAGTCAAAACTATCGACCAATTAAGACGAAACTTGAAAGAAATATTGGCTACAATGGGATCTTGCATGACAGTGATTTTTAGTTTGGCTGGAATCAAGCATTGAGAGTTATGTGCCCTTGATTTCGACAAAATTACATGTTCGGCTTTATTTTTGTACAATTGTTGTCACAAAATTGGTAAATTATATAAAAACTTAAAGAAAATGTTGGTAACTCTGAAATCTTAACTACGTGATTGTTTTCTATCTTAATTGGAACATCCCAGCTAGAGTAATGTGCCCTTGAATGGACAAAATGGCCTTTTCGGTGGCCTTGTTGTTACTATAATAGCCACAAACATTTACCAATTGAGACGAGACTTAGACGAAATATTGAATTAGTTGAATTATCAACTAATTAAGACAAAACTTTGACAAAATGCTGGGGACCTTCTTATCTTGCATATGTTCAATTTCTTATTAATCAGAATCAAACATCTAAAGTTATGTACCCTTGGATGTGATTAAATTGCCTTTTTGAATTTTCTTTCACTATACCAGCCACAAATAAAAACCAATCAAACAAAACTCTGCTGAAATGTTTGTGTTTGTATTATCTTTGACCAGTCCAATGTTCTTATTAATAAAATTCAGTTTATTGAATGAATATACTGACCAAAAGTTATACAGAGTGTCCAAAAAAAAACGGAACCCTATTTCAAAGTCAAATATTTTAAAGCGAAAGCATAGAATCTAATTTTTGAATTTGCATTTCTAAAGATACATTATTTTTGCATATGTGTTCTAAATTTCACTTCAAAATATGTATTGGTTCAAAAGTTATATGAAATTTAATAAAGACACTAAAAACCCGTTTTAACACGAAATCGATTTTTGCGTCTTGTTTGTTCGTAAAAGCGCACTGACGGTCAACTGTGGAGTTCTTTACCGTTGTACAAGTACGTACCAATTTTCTCAAAATTTAATAATATCAAAGTGCCGCATGTGCATATTGAGTCCGTAAGGTGGTTGTTTGAAATAATTTTAACCCTTTCCCAGACCACAAAAAGTTAGGGTGGACTGGATTGAAAGCTGTTGCTGATGACAAATTGACGCCAATAAAGACAGAATTTGCGTAAAATAATGCACAGAAAATAGGCAAAAGAAGAAAATGCTGGTGACCATTATTTTCTTCTTTTAAATACTTTCTCAAGATAATTCTCTCATGGATGTCAAAACTAGGTCTTGTTTGGGAAAGGGTTAAAGTACTTGGCATTTGAGTGCTGACCGGCATGTTATAGAGTAATATAATAACTGCATATAATTACATGTAATGAATATTTTATACACTTTGATATTTTGTTTCTATTCGTTTTTTTGTTTTTGTTACAACGCAGCTCTACTTTAACAGTATTTTTGTTAACAGTAAAAATGAAACGAATATGCACTATTGTAAGTAAAATGTTTTAATATCACTTTTGTATTGTATTAAACAATTGTGAAGAGTCAAGTGTAGGCGCGCGCTGCGAACGGAAAGATCGATTTCGTGTTAAAATATATTTTCCGGGTGCATTCATTTGAATGCCAATATTTTCGAAACTAATGAACATTTTTTAACCAAATTTTAACTGCTATTAGAAAATTGTCGTTTCTATTGCGTATTCAAATTTGGTGGAGACATATTACTTAATACACGAGCGATTTACTTTCAAAAATGGGTTCCGTTTTTATTGGGACACCCTGTATAAACTAATTAGAATAGAACTATTTACCCCACCCACCAATCTTATCTCTCTATTGTCGTCTTAATATAAAACACAGTGTCGTGTTTTTTTTTTTTTTCGTTTTTTTTTTCTTCTTCTTTATTGTCCGGATTTTGGCTAATATTCTGTGACAATTTAATAATTTCAAATGCAAAATCTCGAGCACTACGTGAAAATAGAGCTTCTTAAGCTTTGCTCATAGTACAAGCTCTAAATATAAGAATTACCGAAACAAAAGTATGACAGTCGATTTTTTTCCTATTTATTTTTAATTTTACAGCTGCCCATCAAAGTTAAATGTTTAGAGCAATGTCTTAATTTCATGAAAACGTATGATGGAAACTTCTTTCACTTACATCAAGCAGAACCTAAAAAATGGACATAACGCACCATACTATATGTTTGTATTTGGAATGGAAATGTAATACAGTTTAGGAATCACTGGCACTTTTTCAAATTCTGGCTCTTTTGTGCTAATGATGGGTTGTATACGTTAAGACCCTCTTTCCGGATCCAAACATATAACGTCGCCGTAATTCTTAAACCTCGTAACTACAGCTTTAATCAAGCTGTAGCTACGAGGGTTTAGAATTACACCGACAGTATGTTTTTGCATTACTTAGATGAAAGAATAAAAGAGATCAAAAGTCAATTACGGAGTGGAACAGATGTTACTTATCCTTTCCAAAACAATACCTGGTTTTGACCTGCCTAACAGAAAAGTCTTGGGAAAAATATTGATACAAAGGAAGAAAATGCTGATGATCAGCATTTTCTCCCTTTGTTTCAATGTTTTTTGTGCTATATTGTATACAAATCCTATCTTCATCAACATCCAATTGTTGTCGGCAGCATCTTCCGAATTTGAGCAGTCCAAATTTTGCCGATTGGGAAAGGGTTAAAACATAATTAATAGAAATAAAAGTGAGACCGGTAAATTATTTTTGATCCAATACTATCGTAAAGTAAGTCGTTTAAGTTCAACATTTTTGTCGCTCATCGTTGGTGTCATTATCTTTGTAACTGATCGTGTAAAAAGGAGAAGTACGACACTAGGGTATTAAAAACATGAAAGACCAAGTTTTACAGATTATTTAAATATACGGTATCAGTTTTAACCCTTTCCCAAACAAGACCTGGTTTTGACGTCCCAAATAGATGAAGCTTGGGAAAAAAATCGAGACAAAAGACGAAAGTGCTGATAATCAGCACTTTCTCCTTTTGCCTCAATATTTCCTGGCTATTTTGTACGCAAATCCAACCTTAATTCATTTTGTCTTCTGCAACAGGTTTTGAATTGGACTACCCAAAAATACTGTCATTTGGAGAAGGGTTAAATATGCTCATTCAGAGTCATTCATCCTCGTACACGTACCAGGGGATAAAAAAGATTTTAGTATCGGGTGTGTATTTATGCCATTCAGATACTTACAACACTTAACACATTTAATTATGTATATAAGAGCCAGGATCTGGAAAAACGTCCGTTAAGGCTTTTGAGCCCAACATAGATCCAGATCAGCCTGTGCATACGCACAGTCTGATCAGGATCCACATTGTTCTCCAATAGCTTCTTCGTGACCTGTAATAACTTATAGTGAGCAACATTGATGCATATTGAACTCCATTTCACAACAGGCCGATCTTGAAACTCAATTTTGAAAAATGTTATAAGGGGCGTTTTTCCAGATCCCGGCTCATAAGTATTTCAAATGCAGATTGATTGCAGGATCATACTGCTAGCTGTTTTGATAATGCAACAAGATATTGGTTTAAGGAACAAACCCTACCACCGAAATATCGGCAAAATGGACGAGACGGAGAACAGTGTTGTGACAGATTTCTAGTCCTTGAGATTAGATCTGACTAGCAGGTTGAAGTGCGATTGTCCGTGACGTTGCTCCCTTTTTGCAATTATCAAACTTTAGGTGAAGGAATCCTAGAGATGCAGAGAGAGGAAGAAAACGATGCAATGACGGCTACTGTGGAACGCTGGTCAGGGTACCACTACGTTGACCTCTAAGCATACATGGGGTGTCAATGATAGGCAAACAATAGCGCGGAGATGGAAGAAGTGTGCGTTTAAAAATTACGCAATTTTCCTTTATGACATCTATCCACCTACAAAGTTGGATGATTCAACCACACATACGTTTTGATTTGTGCTCCGGACATGAAATTCGACAAAGGACAATAACAGAAACAATGATCGACAGTGTAATGGTTCTTGAGCATTGCACTTTTCCATAATGAGGTCTGTCCAGATACGAAGTTTCATTATTCTATCTTTTATAATTTTCGAGTTTTACTCCGGACAAGGTTTACTCTACGGACCAACCATCCGACAGACTGACCGACACTTGCAAAACAATATACTACCTCCCCCCGCCTTTTCGTTCGAAAGAGGGCATGATAAATCAACTGCAAACCCGTCATGCTCTCTTGATGTTCTAGTATAATAATGCACATATTACAATTTTATGGTTTGTTTGTGCAATGAAGCCTCAAATAGAGCTTAACAAAGTTTTAACACTTGTAACAATTTTCTGCGTTTCACTGCATATCTTATACACGGTGGATAACCCACGTAACTTTTTACTTTAACACCGAAAAAATCGTCCGCTTTAATGTATGTTTTGTTTAATTTCTCAGCTCGTACACTATTGATTTTGACGAGATAAAGTGCACGGAACGCGCATTTGAGAGGACTTTTCCCGTTTGTAACTCACTCTGCTCCAAATTCCGTGGTTTCTTCAAACATTCAAGCGAAAGTTTTCTCAGTGCACGTGAACGCTTCCCACTTTCGTTTTTCACTTACAAAAACTTTGGCTCGAATGTTTGAAGAAACCACTGGATTTGGAGCAAAGTGAGTTAGAGCCGGGAATAGGCATCTCAAAGGCGCGTTTCGTGCACTTTATCTCGTCAAAAGCAATTGAGTATAAGCTGAGAAATTAAACAAAACATACCTTGAAGCGGACGATTTTTTCGGTGTTAACGCTTCCCAAAAGTCACGTGGGTTATCCACCGTGTTATAAATAGGGCTGAAACGGGTACAAACGCGTGCGTACCCGGGAACCCACGTAATTGGATAATGCGTCAATTAAGGTGGCTAAACGCAATTATAGTATAAAAGCAATCTACCAACGGGAACATGTATGGCGCACCAAATGGGCCAAAAGTCTATTTAGAGCGTGCACGCATAAAATATACGCGCCGAGGCGTAGATTTTATGCGTCGACGCGTATATTTACGCGTCTACGCATAAAATTTACGCGAGCAGTTGAACATTTATGCGTCGACGCGTAAATGTTCAACTGCTTGCGTAAAGATACGCGTCGACGCGTATTTTATCTATTAACCAATCAGATCCTTCGTTTCATCCATCAATTTTAGGGTATAAAGGGAAAGGTTTCAAACCGCCTCTCCCATTGGCCAGCCTCGGTTTTACATTTTTTACTCCTGCTCGCGTAAAATTTACGCGTCGACGCATATTTTTTCAACTGCTCGCGTAAATTTTAAACGTCGACGTGCATATTTACGCGTCGACGCATAAAATTTACGTGATCAGTTGAAAATATATGCTTCGACGCGTATATTTTATGCCAGCACGCTCTGTGTAGACTTTTGACCCGAGTCAACTCGCCTGCATGTTCCCATTGGTGGCTGGCCAAATGAGTTCCCTCTACCCAAAGAGGCCGTAGCCTTAGAGCAGTTGGTAGCGCCACTGCCTCTCATTCGAGAGGTCCCTGGTTCGATACCCGGCCGGGTTAAACACCCTTTCCGACAAAAATGTCACCCATCAATGGGTTTGAAATCGTTAACCTAAGTGGGCGAGCAGTTGGAGGCTCGGTAAGGGTGTTGTGGTAGTACTAGTTTGAGAAACAACAGGAATCCATGGTTAGGTGCTCTAGCCGCCGCGATAAGACCCTGGCAGTAGAAAACGGCGTAAAATCCCAATAAACTCAACCTATACCCAAAGAGGTCTTTGATAACATATTATACACTATTTTTGTTAATGGGTAAGATTTCGACTGTTTGGATATGTAAAATTATTAGTACATGTTTTAAGGAAAGACTTGCTATATGTGACCAGTTATGAAACGAAATCTGTATGGTGGGAATAGACGATTTCAAGGGAGGTAATTTACATTACTCTCAAATTTTGAATTTTTGACTTTTGTTAGGGTTTTCTGTCTACTCTTCATACAATATAGAGACATTTTCACAAAATCTTTTAGAATATTCCCCGGATATCTGTGCACTCTCAATTATTTCCGTTGTTACAGAAACAGGCGAAATTGTTTCTAACGGTACTTTAAAAGTGCTCGGAATTACGGACGTCACGGAATAAGTCGAAATATAACGATTACACAGGAAGTGCATTAACCTGAGGTGCGTTCTTTAGAGGGAGATTTTTTTTAAGATTTCTTAAGATGTTTTTGATAGAGCGTTTTTGAGACCGAGATTTTAAGCAAGGTGTTCCGAATGTTCCATATTTCATACAAATGACGTCATCATGGCGTCATTTGTATGAAGTATGGAGCATTCGGAACTCCGCGGTTTATGAATCATGGAAAATTCGGAACAACTCGGTCAATCCTATCCCATATAGATTCTACAGAATTTACCGAGGGGTTCCGAAAGAAGTATTGAGCAATGGCTGCTCACAGTGATCGGCTTAAAAATCTTGCTCGAAAGAGCGCTTTATTCTAAAACATCTTAAGAAATCTCAAGATATCTCAAGAAATCTCGCTCTAAAGAACGCGGCACAGGTCTTATCCTAAGCCAAAATTAGTAACCGGTAATGGGTAATAAACGGGTAATAAACTTGTATCCGGGTATTGACAATTGTGTACCCTACCCGCGGGTACTCGAGTACTTGTTTAAGCCCTAACTGGAAGGTAAGATATTTTAACCAGTTTGTGCAATGAACCCCGAAATCGAGTTAAACTGGTTTGAAGAAACTTGTCACTAGTGACTATTTTCTACGTTTCAACGAATATCTTTTTTTTGTCACTTTTGACTATTTTCTACGTTTCACTGCATATCTTATAAAATCATCTACAGAAACAGCCATGCTTATATTATTATTATTATTAGGACCGGAAGGTAAGATATTACAACCAGGTTGTGCAATGAATCCCAAGATCGGTTTAACCCTTTCCCAAACGGCAAAAATTGGGACTGTCCCGTGTTAAGGCTTCTGTGAATGACAAAATATGTGTTGATAAAGGTGGGATTTGCATACATTATAGCAGAGAAAATATTGAGGCAAAAGGAGAAAATGCTGATTATCAGCATTTTCTTCCTTTGTCTCAATATTTTCTCAAGCTATTTCTACCAGGGACGTCAAAAGCAGGTCTTGTTTGGGAAAGGGTTAAACTGGTTTGAAGACACTTGTCACTTGTGACTATTTTCTACGGTTTCACTTCATATCGTATAAACCACCCACAGACACAGTCATGCTTACTGGAGGGTACGATATTAATGTACATTTATATAATGTGACCCGTCACGCTAAAAGGGACCTTGTCAGAAGTCATTAAATCATTTCTTAGAAACTTAGAAACAGATCAAACTCAACTGAGATCAACCTTACTCAAATCACAAGAAATCCACGTGAACTTCAATTGAATCAACGTTGATTGGTATTCAATAGAAGTTGAACATGAACTCATGAGTATATACTTAAGTTCTTTTCGAGAAACCAGGGTCAGCAGAATATGCTCAACTTCAAAGGAGTACTCTCCAACGTTGAATGGTATTCGATTGAAGTTCACGTGGATTTCGTGCGATTTGAGCACGGTGCTCAAATTTGAGCATGAGAACGTACTTAAGTATACTGAGCAAAAATGAAAACTTTACACCTACATTGCTTGTCATATTTCTTCTAAATACAACAAGTAAAGAAATCAAATGAATGTGCTTCGCATTGTTCATTGACTTGGTTGTACCAAACACTAAACGTTTTGTTAATTACTTAATTACAGGGATGAAAAACGGACCCTTAGTGTGACAGGGGTCCGTTTTTTCAGGTGTACAATTTTAACGGAAATTGTACAAAATTTAAACCCTCAGAAATCCGAGCAGAAGAATGCAAACCATGCCAGACTGCACGGAGTGGTAGTCTGACAACATACTAGCAAGATAGACGAAACAGTCTACAATACAAAAAAACATCAGAGTGAAGGGTGTCGACCCTAGTCAGGCTGCGCAGACTGCGCAGACTGACCAGGAGCGATGCGTTTCACACTTCCCATAGGGTCCTTTCTAAGGTTACGGGTCACAATTACAATATATATTGAATTATTATAATCAGTTCGTGTAATGAAGCTCTGAACTTAGTTAAATTGCCTTTAGATGATCATGATTGGAAGCATTTACAACAGCCCTCAGAGGTTTCTAACGAGAAAGTGCAAAGGAAATTATTGTGATCGTTCATTATAGGGCCCATAGAAGGCACGGAGAAACAATGCGTGTTCATGAAGCACTAACGCCCCGAAAATGGCTTATGTTAAGTTTTAACGTTTAGTTTCGGACTGACAGATAAACGGGCGAACAGGCGGTTTGGCGGACGGACAGAGAGACGGACAACGATACGGAGGCATGATAACATTGAAAAGCAATGGGTCAAGAGGTACACTGCTTCACGTTCTTTTTTTTTCTTAAAGTGGTTATGCTTGTATATCCCCCACAGCCCCTCCCCCCCCCATTCCTACGGGCCTGGGTTGTAATCCGAAACACTGAAACAGCAAACCGAAATTACTTTCCACGGAATCCCCTTTTTGTGTGGCTCCGTCGTCAATTCATCCACATTCGCCAATCAAGTAAAAGTCATTTAGCCTATACGTTTGTGACACACCGCCTTGTGTAACAATATTGAAACTCGTGACTTAGCATGGCGGCTTTTGCAAGGTAATGTTTTGTTAATATTTTCTTTTTGCAGGGTAATATCTTGTTATTTTCCTTTTGCAAGGTAATATTTTATTATTTTCTTTGTCTGGAAATGTTTTGAAAATTAATGCAATATATCAAATTAATAGGAATATATGCAGTAAGTTGCACAACAGCAATAACCATAATTACCCTTGAGGACATTTTCTACAGTTTTATGAAATATTTACTTCGTGTATTTCTTATTATATATTCTGATATTTTGCATAAATTTCTAAGGCGAATTCAAATATGAAAAGAACAATATATGTTACCGTCTAAGATTTTTAGTAGAACTATAGTTTCCATCGTAACCATTCATGAAAATATGTAAAAATCGCTACAACTTCGTCATAATTTATTAGAACGCTACGGAAGGCATAATTTCATTCTGTGCGAAACATATAAAATCCTAAATATGTTTCCTATGTAGGATCCATTTTTTAATTAAGTGGAAAAAATGGGATAAATACGTTGTATTTTTAGATCATTATTCAAGGTTATGGAAATTTCTCTTCATATATTGTTTCCCTTTGTGATATTTTATGTAAAAATTATTGCCGAATTCAAGAATATAAAAAATGTACACATCACTAGCTTAGGGTTTTTTTTGTACAAATTGACAATTCATGTGGTCAACCCAATTTCCGAATTATATCCAATATATCGACTACTGCATGTGTATGTTTTCTTTCAAATTTCAGAGTCGTTTGGATTGCTACTTTAGTAGCCACGACCATTCTTGTCATTGTTTCTGCCAACAGCTGCACTAGACAGGAGGTGATGCATGATAGAAAGGAACATGCGTATTCAGAACCACGGGGGCCCCCGAGAATGGTGTTTCTACCATTTGGTGATGAAAAGTTAGATTTTCTACCCAGCAAGCGATGGACGGAAGAGTTAGACACTCAAGAAAACGGTAAATGGAAATTGTGGCGTCCTGCAAAAGAAACTTTGTATGCATTGCAAATTGAGGCAGTTTCGGGTATCATAAAAGCAGGAGAAAGCTTTGCAGAGAGATGTAATCTTTCCGTATTCTCAGGAAGAAGGAAAAACGGAGATCAGC
This sequence comes from Fragum sueziense, assembly GCA_963680895.1. Taxonomy (NCBI): domain Eukaryota; kingdom Metazoa; phylum Mollusca; class Bivalvia; order Cardiida; family Cardiidae; genus Fragum; species Fragum sueziense. The sequence continues at coordinate 28,566,248 of OY804604.1, forward strand.
AGATAATTAAAGAGGACAATTACCCAATCGGCCAAAAGACAAAAGTGATACTGACAAAAGTGTATGACGGACAACGCAATTGTACATATCATAAAGTGTCAAACAGTGTCGTTTCAGAGCAAAGGAAATGTAATGTTGGTCCTCCAGGTCCACCAGGATTAGTTGATAACATCAATATTCAACATACAAAACGTAATGTTGGTCCTCCAGGTCCACCAGGATTAGTTGATAACATCAATATTCAACATACAAAACGTGATGTTGGTCCTCCAGGTCCACCAGGATTAGTTGATAACATCAATATTCAACATGCAAAACGTAATGTTGGTCCACCTGGTCCACCTGGATTAGTTGATAACACCAATTTTCAACGTACAAAACATAATGTTGGTCCTCCAGGTCCACCTGGATTAGTTGATAACATCAATATTAAACATACAAAACGTAATGTTGGTCCACCAGGTCCACCAGGATTAGTTGATAACATCAATATTCAACATACAAAACGTAATGTTGGTCCTCCAGGTCCACCAGGATTAGTTGATAACATCAATATTCAACATACAAAACATAATGTTGGTCCACCAGGTCCACCAGGATTAGTTGATAACATCAATATTCAACATGCAAAACGTAATGTTGGTCCACCTGGTCCACCTGGATTAGTTGATAACATCAATATTCAACATACAAAACGTAATGTTGGTCCACCTGGTCCACCAGGATTAGTTGATAACATCAATATTCAACATACAAAACGTAATGTTGGTCCACCAGGTCCACCAGGATTAGTTGATAACATCAATATTCAACATACAAAACGTAATGCTGGTCCACCAGGTCCACAAGGATTAGTTGTTAACATCAATAATCAACATACAAAACGTAATGTTGGTCCACCAGGTCCACAAGGATTAGTTGATAACATCGATATTCAACATACAAAACATAATGTTGGTCCACCTGGTCCACCAGGATTAGTTGTTAACATCAATATTCAACATCCAAAACGTAATGTTGGTCCACCAGGTCCACCAGGATTAGTTGATAACATCAATATTCAACATACAAAACGTAATGTTGGTCCTCCAGGTCCACCAGGAATAGTTGATAACATCAATATTCAACATACAAAACATAATGTTGGTCCTCCTGGTCGACCAGGATTAGTTGATAACATCAATATTCAACATACAAAATGTAATGTTGGTCCACCTGGTCCACCAGGATTAGTTGATAACATCAATATTCAACATACAAAACGTAATGTTGGTCCTCTAGGTCCACCTGGATTAGTTGATAACATCAATATTCAACATACAAAACGTAATGTTGGTCCTCCAGGTCCACCAGGATTAGTTGATAACATCAATATTCAACATACAAAACATAAAGTTGGTCCACCAGGTCCACCAGGATTAGTTGATAACATCAATATTCAACATACAAAACATAATGTTGGTCCACCTGGTCCACCAGGATTAGTTGATAACATCAATATTCAACACACAAAACATAATGTTGGTCCTCCAGGTCCACCAGGATTAGTTGATAACATCAATATTCAACATACAAAACGTAATGTTGGTCTTCCAGGCCCACCAGGATTAGTTGATAACATCAATATTCAACATACAAAACATAATGTTGGTCCTCCAGGCCCACAAGGGTTAGTTGATAACATCAATATTCAACATACAAAACATAATGTTGGTCCACCAGGTCCACCAGGATTAGTTGATAACATCAATATTCAACATACAAAACATAATGTTGGTCCACCTGGTCCACCAGGATTAGTTGATAACATCAATATTCAACATACAAAACATAATGTTGGTCCACCAGGTCCACCAGGATTAGTTGATAACATCAATATTCAACATACAAAACATAATGTTGGTCCACCTGGTCCACCAGGATTAGTTGATAACATCAATATTCAACATACAAAACATAATGTTGGTCCACCAGGTCCACCAGGATTAGTTGAGAACATCAATATTCAACATACAAAACATAATGTTGGTCCACCTGGTCCACCAGGATTAGTTGATAACATCAATATTCAACATACAAAACATAATGTTGGTCCTCCAGGTCCACCAGGATTAGTTGAGAACATCAATATTCAACATACAAAACATAATGTTGGTCCACCTGGTCCACCAGGATTAGTTGATAACATCAATATTCAACATACAAAACGTAATGTTGGTCCTCCAGGTCCACCAGGATTAGTTGATAACATCAATATTCAACATACAAAACGTAATGTTGGTCCTCCTGGTCCTCCAGGATTAGTTGATAACACCAATTTTCAACGTACAAAACATAATGTTGGTCCTCCTGGTCCACCAGGATTAGTTGATAACATCAATATTCAACATACAAAACATAATGTTGGTCCTACTGGTCCACCAGGATTAGTTGATAACATCAATATTCAACATACAAAACATAAAGTTGGTCCACCAGGTCCACCAGGATTAGTTGATAACATCAATATTCAACATACAAAACGTAATGTTGGTCCTCCTGGTCCACCAGGATTAGTTGATAACATCAATATTCAACATACAAAACATAATGTTGGTCCTCCAGGTCCACCAGGATTAGTTGAGAACATCAATATTCAACATACAAAACATAATGTTGGTCCACCTGGTCCACCAGGATTAGTTGATAACATCAATATTCAACATACAAAACGTAATGTTGGTCCTCCAGGTCCACCAGGATTAGTTGATAACATCAATATTCAACATACAAAACGTAATGTTGGTCCTCCTGGTCCTCCAGGATTAGTTGATAACACCAATTTTCAACGTACAAAACATAATGTTGGTCCTCCTGGTCCACCAGGATTAGTTGATAACATCAATATTCAACATACAAAACATAATGTTGGTCCTACTGGTCCACCAGGATTAGTTGATAACATCAATATTCAACATACAAAACATAAAGTTGGTCCACCAGGTCCACCAGGATTAGTTGATAACATCAATATTCAACATACAAAACGTAATGTTGGTCCTCCTGGTCCACCAGGATTAGTTGATAACATCAATATTCAACATACAAAACGTAATGTTGGTCCTCCTGGTCCACCAGGATTAGTTGATAACATCAATATTCAACATACAATACGTAATGTTGGTCCTCCTGGTCCACCAGGATTAGTTGATAACATCAATATTCAACATAAAAAACATAATGTTGGTCCTACTGGTCCACCAGGATTAGTTGATAACATCAATATTCAACATACAAAACATAATGTTGGTCCTCCAGGTCCACCAGGATTAGTTGATAACATCAATATTCAACATACAAAACGTAATGTTGGTCCTCTAGGTCCACCAGGATTAGTTGATAACATCAATGTTCAACATTCAAAACGTAATGTTGGTCCTCCTGGTCCACCAGGATTAGTTGATAACATCAATATTCAACATACAAAACGTAATGTTGGTCCTCCAGGTCCACCAGGATTAGTTGATAACATCAATATTCAACATACAAAATGTAATATCGGCTCTCCTAGTTCACCAGGATTAGTTGATAACATCAATATTCAACATACAAAATGTAATATCGGCTCTCCTGGTCCACCAGGATTAGTTGATAACATCAATATTCAACATACAAAATGTAATATCGGCTCTCCTGGTCCACCAGGATTAGTTGATAACATCAATATTCAACATACAAAATGTAATATCGGCTCTCCTAGTTCACCAAGTCTCACAGAAAGAGTTGTTGAGTGTGGTTTCGTGATTGACGGAAAATATGGATATTTATTGTCATTGAAACCTTTGACCAAATCCTCGACTGATTTTAAAGATAATTATCTTGTAACTTGTTCAGTCAATTCAACATATGTCGAGTCTTACGAGGGACCAAGTGGGCCGCCGAGACTCGTTGGACCTGGAAAACGATTTTTGCATGGAATCTTAGTTGGATCATAAAGTAGATGCAATGTTTGCTGCATCTTCGCTATCCAAAGGTTCTGCCTCCACTTTGTTCCTTACGAACGTTCGTAAGGAACAAAGTGGAAATAGAACCCATGGCTTGCGAAGATGTGTTTGCTGTGGAGTCTTCATTCCAGAGACTGTCGTTCATAGTAATGTATATTCCAAACCTTTCCCAAACAACACCATGTTTTGGCGTCTCAGAATATGGAAAAAAGGGAGGCAAACTGAGAAAAGACGTCTACATGTAACCAGCCTTTTCTCCTTTTGCCTCAATATTATTGTGGTATATTGTGCAAAATTTTTATATTTATCAACATATTTCGTTGTCTGCGGCAGTAGCACTAAATATGGAACATTCAAAACTTTGGTCGTTTGGGAAGAGTTAACTTAAATGTAATCAATTAATACTTTATTAATTTCATTGATATTTTATACATTGAACCGATAAAAGATGACGTTCAGATGTGTTTGTTTTTATGCTCATAAACCCAATAACTGATAGGCCTACACGGATTTTTATCTACAGTCCTTTTCATAGATCTTTACTTTTGACATGGTAATGCGGAAATAACTGGCATAATACTTACTGTTTAATTCTAGTATTCTTAGGAATTAATAACAGTTAAGGGAACACGTACTTTTCCCCAGAAATACACCCCATTACAATATAATTATAGGCTATCTGGCTCACACGACAGTAATATCGCTTACATGTACCTGTGAATCAATCCATTTGAGCCAGGATCTGGAAAAACGTCCCTTAAAGCATTTCAGACAGCCATGTGTCACGACCAGTCTGTGCATAAATGTTATCTGACCGGGATCCATGCTGCTTTTCCATGGTTACTACATGTCATAAAGAAGCTATTGGAGAACAACATGGTTCCTGGTCAGACTGCGTGTATACGCAGGCTGATCTGGAACCATGTTGGGCTCAAAAGCCTTAAGGGACATTTTTCCAGGTCCTGGCTCATTTGTGTTGTGTCCATTGTCGAGGTGAATTGCCTCGCCCTCATGATTAACCTATTTTCAGTCGATAAACATTTTAAACTAGTCAAAACTGAAAAAATATTGCAGACTACAATTTCAAGTGAATGGAATTCTACATTTTCTGGTCTTTTCTGGGTAGAAAACATTGAAGGAAATGAAGAAATTGCTTGTGCCAAGCAATTTTTTTCATTTTCATTTTTTATCCAGTTGCGCGTCAAAGGCATCACTGTTTGGGAATGCGTTAAGTGGTTTTGAGTTTGAGCCCATGTATCGGAGATTCTTCCTTGGCTTTTGACTTTGACATCATCTCGCTCGTTCGGTAACAGTACCTGTGCATTTCACAGGAAGCAGAATCGAGAGAAAATGAATATGTTGGATTAACCCATTACCAAACGGCAATTGTTTTAGACTAGTCCAAATTCAAAGATGGTGCAGAAGACAATTTCAAGTGAATGAAATTTTGAATTTTTTGGTCTTTTTACGTAGAAAACATTGTGGTAAACGAAGAAATTGCTTGTCACAAGCAATTTCTTCATTTTCCACGATGATTTCCAAAGCCATTATCTTGTGGGGAGTCAAAAGGAGTCACTGTGTGGTAATGGGTTAAGGACCACCAATAACAAGTTTAGACACTCCAGAGAAATCAAAGAAATAAAAAAATAAAGAAAATAATAAATGCGACAAAAGAAGAAAGTACGTATTATACCTGCTGCTGATCAACATTTTCTCCTTTTCGTACCGTGTCTAATATATCTCTATGAAGTCATTTTCTACACTGTATCAAGTCTTATTCCAAACTATGTCTCTAACAGAAATAGCTTGTAAAAATATTGAGGTAATGATAAAATGCATAAAACCAGCACTTTATCCTTTTTTCTCAATTATAATTGCTCATATATTCTATCTTTATTAGCATTGTACCGTCTGCGAATCATTTGATTTTTTTGTCGTTTGGGAAAGGGTTAATAATGATTTGGTCGTCTGCATCAACTTTGAATTTGGACCAGTTCCGATATTTTTCGCGAAATGGTTGAAAGCCAATCTTGAGACAAGTGGCGAAGGAAGTGTTTGAATTAACAATTTCCCAAATGCCCAAATGGTAAAGAGTGTGAATGTTCAAGAAAGTATTCTTCGAGGAAGGGTGATGTCGTCGCTTTTCAAGAAAAACCTCGTAACTAAAGCTTGAAACAAGCTGTGGTTACGGGATATTTGTTGAAAAGTAGCGTTATGTAGGGTATTAATAAAAATTTCGTATGAAAGAAATGCAAGGGAGAAAACTGTTTTAACAAGGCGATGAAATGCTGGGTTTGTCTCCCTTCAAAAAGTGCCTTTGCAATGTTTCGAATCTAGTCAGCTTGTATAGCGGACGAGAATTGACCTGGCAGAGTAGCCAATGCTTATCGAATGGAATGCTCTTCCAGGTCAATTCTCGTCCGCTATACATTCCAACGTTTATTCTCCCTTTCTTTAATAAAGTAAGTTTAATGGTATTGTATGCGTGCCAATCCTTGGGTTTAAAATCCTCTCGCATACAAGATCTGGGTTTAACTTTTCTCATACAAATTTTGTGGGGAAAACTAAAGCAAAAGAAGAAAACACTGAATAACAATTTTTACACCAACATAATCGTCGGTGTTATTGTAAAACCTCGTAACTCCAGCTTGATTAAAGATGGCGTTATTACGGATTTCATTTGACCTGACACTGGCCTTTATACAAAATGTGTTCATATTCCGATTATAGCGTAACATTCTTCAAAAATACTTGTATCATCATAGTACGCAGATATAACAGGTATACAAGAAAAAAAAATACTGCATTGTTACTTTTAAAAAAGCACAGGCGTGTTATTTATGATAATAAAAGATAAAGCAGTGCAATGTGAAATGAGATCTGTAATACGAGGTACTGCAATAACTCCGACAATTTTGTCATTCTTGTAATAATGAATCCTTTTTCTATAAGGTCAAATATTCTGTGCTTTGTGTCTTCAATTTTATTGTTTGCAACACATGCCCTGTCCTTTGATAGGTCCATAATTGTGTAGATTGGTAAATGGTTTTGAGACGTTACTCAATTTGAATGCAGTTGCGGATGACAAAATGATTTTGTCTAAAGTGTAGCCCGTAAAATTTTCAGAAATGATCATCATCATTTACTTCTGTCCCCTTAATGTTTCCCATACCTTGTTCTGCCGGGCGTCAAAGACAGGTCTTGTTTCGGAAAGGGTTAAAAGATGAATTAACACACCCTATTACCGGCTATCACTACAGCAGTTGCTAACCTTGGGCAGTATCATCTATAAATAGCGGGTGTACTGGGTAGGTCATACTTTTTCCATCTTTGCTTTTGTGTTAAAGACTTTGTCAGCTATATTTGTAGTGCACTTGGCTGGCCATACATTTGAGCACCTACATGATAAATATTAGCCCAAAGAATCCCTAAACAACAGAATTATTCAACGACAAAGTCGTAACTTCACAATTTTTTACGTAAAATCCAACTTTCAGTCCATATAATGAGTAAACGATAAGACGATCATTAGAATCAATATAACTATTAAAATAGTCAATCAATTTTCTTACACTGTGTAAATTTAGAGAACTGTCTGAATTGAATTAACTTCAGACTGACCGATTAAAACTAAACACTGATGCCGATTTGGCTATCACGAACAGCATATTGAAAATTTGAATGGCAAACCCGGACATAAGTTGATGGCAACACAGAACAATATGTCTTGTTGGGAAAGCGGCATCTCTTTCAACAAGAAGTTGCCTGAAAGGAGCATAAATAATGAATTAACACCATTTCTTGATAGACTAGCCAATTTCTGAATTATAGACATAGAAATCATCTAGATATGGTTGAAGCTGAGTAACACAAAATTGAAGGACGTATGCAACCATTAGTTGTAGATGATAGTTTGTCGGTTAAGGTATACATCCCATCATTAAAAACACCACTTTTTAGCCGTACGAAATGCATCAAATTACACACATTTGTACATACACTTCTTATAAGTTGATTCAACGTGCCGGATTTCAAGATTATGCTTCAAAAGGAAAATAATTTACAAATATTACTTTACTCTATATTCATATGCAGTGGAGGTAATTTTGAACACTTCTGTCAAATATTTCCGTAAGTATGCATTGATTCAAAATTCTAAACCGTTCAAAATGGTTATGTTTAGAATGGAAATGTAAGGAATTACTGGCACTTATCAAATTCACCTCTGGCTCTTTAGTGCTAATGATGGGTTGCAACCCTTAAAAAACTACACATACTTTACAGTGAAAGTTGTGGATTTTACATCATGTCATCGCTGTTTCAGGCACACAATATGACTGTAATATTTTTAATTGGGTTAAATTTCATTTAGTCAGACTTAACTTAAATAGATGGAACCCACGCAAATATATGTATATGAATCCTGCTATTTCAAAGTCGGTCAATGAATCTTCAAACATTTCGATCGAATGTTTTGCGCGGTGCAAATTTGTATTTTTCATTGCGAAACGATTTGGTTTATTGGGGTTTTACGCCGTTTTCAACTGCTATGGTTATATCGCGGCACCTTGAGCGCCTAACCATGGATTCCTGTTGTTTCTCATACAAGTACTAACACAATAGACTAACCGAGCCTCCAGCTGCTCGCCCACATAGGTTAACAATATCAAACCATTGGTGGGTAACATTAGTTAGAAAAGATATTTGCCACGACCGGGGATCGAACCCGGGTTCTCTCGAATGAGAGACAGATGCGCTATCAATGTTCAGCGTTTTGGCCTCATTGCGAAACGAAGAAGAGATATCGGTGATAACGGATTATCAAGCAAGAATCTGTTGATATCGATAAAACATCATGATTGTCTACATAAAGCACATGATTGCAACTAGCCTAGGTAAGTGAATACAGAAACTAGTGAAGGATCAAAGATCAGTCAGCTAGGTAAGGATCTCTATGGATAAGGCGAGAAATCTCCCTAAACGTCTGAAATGGAAAACTCAATTTTCAAAACATGAAAATTGATTAATATCTCGAGCTGTATTGTTAGATCTATACCTAAATCATATGAAAATTGATTTTGTACAGTAAAAAAAACGATCCGACATGTACAGATAACTCCGTAAAAAGAGGCATTTTTTTTTTTTGGAAATGGTTAAAAATGTTTATTTCTTTATTTCTTTATTCTGTGTTATGTTTCACCTTGCATGGTGAAGTAAAGCCGAGTGGTCATTGGACAAATAGACCTCTCAATAAAAGTACCCAGCCTCCAGCTGTGCTCTCACATAGATGATTCACACCCATTGGTGAGAGATAAATGACTTTTGTCAAATGTAAGAATAGATACTGGTCGGCCTGGGGTTCGAACCCGCGACCCCTGGATTGACAGACTCCGACGTTAACTGGACTCGGCTTAAACAGATACATGTTGCAGCAAATACTCTTTATAAAGCAAACCGCACGGAATCTCGGACAAACAGAAGAGCTTTGTCCGTATGATTCTAAAACCACACAACTGAAGCCGTGGTTACGAGATTTTTAACAACTAAAACCGCTTGGACCATTCTATTTATAGCGTAACATTTAACCCTATTAACCATAAGATACGATTTCCTATATTATCAATAGCAATGAACTCTGTGCTAAAAGTACACTAGATTTACCGTTATAAGTATTGACAAACCGTCAGTGTAGGCCTAGTTATAAAGTCTCGCAACTATGGCCACATACGAGGTTTTATAACAACACATACGATGCACTATTGTTTCACCAAAATTGCGCCACGGTTAACTGGATAAAAACATTCTCCATTTATCTGATTTTAATATCAAATAAATAACAACGACATCGCTGTATTGTCCACCCAAATTAACCCGGTACAACTTAATTTTCGTGTGCAAAGTCCGTTAGTTGAGTGCCTTAACCTTAACAAGTGGGGTCATTACATATGCAGATGTCCCGGGTTAATCTTACTGGACAATATAAATGACCATTCTGATATTTGGCTAGTATAATTACCCGGTCAAGGTCAGTAATTATCCTCCAAATAGTGTTCATAATTAAAACTCTTATTAAATTCCCCTGCAAATAATCGAGTTCATAAGCAATAATTAGATAAAGCGGAAACTCACAATTTTAAAACTTAAATTTATATTGCTATAATAGACGAATAACGCAATGGTATTTTTGAGCATAGGATCTAATGTTGAAGGTATTGTTTAAAGTTAGTCTGTGCTCGATTTTATAAACGCCGGCTAGAGTTAACCAAATGGCCAAGTATCTGTTTCGGTTATTTTTCGATTATTCACATCGGAAAATTTGAACAAATCGGTGAAATATTTTTGTGCTAAACAGCGTTGATACAATCGGGCCTATGATTTGATTTCATGAGATGTAACGCCGTTTTAAACCGCTATGGCCATATTGCAGTGGCTGGAGCACCTAACCGTGGATTCCTGGGAAGTTCTTGCTTCATATATACGGTAGCTTATTCTTATCTGATGCTCTTTTCTCAAACAAAAGTACCAGCATTCATGTATTGTTATAATTATCATCAGCAAATTTTAAATATTTCACACCATGATCACTTGGATAATGCAAAAGAATTGTACATAGACAAGCAAAATAGTATCATTTATGCTGTCTGTGATTGCCTATTTCAAGTACGTATCTCCTGTCGGTGATCCCCCTACGTGCTGTTCGTGATTGCATAAATTTGTAGCTCACCAAACTTTGTTTGACTATAACGACATAACGGAATAGTTGATTGTCTTCACATGCAATTAGTTTGTAGATAATATACTAGATATCCATTTTGTAATAAAATTTCTAACATTTGCTTCAGTGTTTTTCTGCTATTCGCATGGAAAGATGAATTTTATATGCAAATATGTGAAGTTTCGACTTTGTAAGTGAATTATTTTTTTTGTTTGATGACTCTCCGTTCTAATATTTGACATGTAGGTGCTCAAATGTATGGCAAGCCAAGGGCACTACAAATCATAGCTGAGAAACGCTTTTACACAAAACAAATATGAAAAAAGTATGACCTACCCAGTTCACGCGCTATTTATAGATGACACTGCCCAAGGTTAGCAACTGCTGTAGTGATAGCCGGTAATAGGGTGTGGTTAATATAGCATACTTTTTTATGTTGAATCAGCGCAAAATTGTTGTCTGTGATTTTATCGTTCGTGCGCTTTCAAAAGTGAACGATTTTATCCAGTAAACCGTGACGTAATTTCAGACAAACATATAGTATGTCGTGGGTGTTGTTATAAAGTCTCGTAACTACGGCTTGAATCAAGCCGTAGTTGCGAGATTGTATAGGCCCTAACAACGCCGACGGTTTATCAAAACAAAGGTAAACCCAATCTATTTTTAGCACACATTTCATTGCCATTATTTCGTCACGGTAGGAATCACTTGACACAAAAACTACGACGATCGCAGATAAGTTTCAATAAATCTGTTAGTACTACTTTATATGAAGGGAGAAATAATTTCTGCTTGCTCGTCAATAACTTGTTATCGAGCGCCTGTTAAAAAGATCAATGGCCTTGAAAATACCCGGCCCTTTCCCCTTTTCCACTTCATACTAGCTATTATCAAATCCGTTGCATATTCACATTTTTGTTTAAGAATTTCTGCAATTCGTCGGTGTAAATGAACAAACACGTATGCCGATTCTTTCGATTTTCACAGTACAAACTTGTGTGTCCAGTTTAGACAATTTTCGCAGGTTTTGAGATATTTTACCGATCAGTATTAATTAATGATACATTATTTATGAACAATATGTCCAAATTTCAAGTAAAACATTTCAGTTTGGGAAAAGTTATTACACTTTTTTCCCTCACCTTGAAAATTTTCCAAAAACGAGATACGAGGTTTTGTATTTACATCGACAAATTGTTGTTGCGAGATTCCATGCCGAGTTTGCATTGACTCTGCACCGCGTTTGCATTGATCTATAGATATGGTTAGGTTGAGCCATTTCGATTTTATTTCTGTTTGACGGCTTATAATGTTTAACCCTTTCCTAAAGAACAATATTTTGGAGTGACCCACTCCTAAAACTGCCACAAATGACAAAATGGGAGTTATTAAAGATAGAATTTGTGTAAAACATGACATAGAAAATATTGAGACAAAAGGAGAAACTGCTGGTTATCAGCAGTTTCTTCTTTTGTTTCAATGTTTTCCCAAGCCATTTCTTATAGGGACGTCAAAACCAGGTCCTGTTTGGGGAAGAGTTAATTGCAGTCGTTGCACCGATTACCGGTAATGAGATGCAGGCCCGTAGGAACAGGGGGGGGGGGCTAGGGGGGCTTAGGCCCCCCCCCAAAGTTGGCCAAAAATGCCAAATTTTCCTTATTTCACACTGAAAATTTTGGAAAAATTCAATTTAGCCCCCCCCCCCCAATATTCAGACAATGAGGCTTTAGCCCCCCAATATGAAATTGCTTCCTACGTGCCTGAGATGGCAGAATTTTAGACTGATCCACATTCAAAGATGTTGCAGACGACAGTCCAAGTGAAGGATATTATACGTTTCTATGCCTTTTGGGGTAGAAAACCAATGAAATTGCTTGTTGAAATCAGTTTCTGGAGTATCCAGAACGACATTTTCCGATGCCTTTATCTTGTGTGGCGTAAATTAAAGAGCGTCATTCATATGTGGAAATGGTTAAAAAGCAAGGAACAATCCATTTTGTACATAAAATGATTTATTTACAAACATTTACGAATACACAATGTATGTATATATGTCCATAATTTCAGCGTCAAACGAAGTGGCATATAATTGAACTGATCTTAATTTTAACCCTTTCCCAAACAAGACCTGGTTTTGACGTCTCTGATAGAAAAGGCTTCGGAAAACATAGAGACAAAAGAAGAAACTGCTGATAACCAGCAGTTTCTCCTTTTGCCTCAATATTTTCTGTGTCATATTTTGCTGTTTTTTGAAAGGGTTATTAAACAATTTGCAGAAAGAACTATTTGAAATACAAGTTACAGAAATGTGGTACACAACGTATCAAGAACATTTCATTCATTTTCCAACAACGCTTGTACGTATGTTTGTAAGTTAAGGGTTGTGAGTGTAAATTACTTTTTTATATTATTATATTGGCGTTATTCGTTTCAATTGATAATGTTTCAAAAACAAATGGCGTAGTTTTTTATCTTTGACTCTTTCACAAACAATACCTTGTCTTAAAGCCTCGATTGGAAATGCTTCGGGAAAGCATTAAGGCAAAAGGAGAAAATGCTGATAACCAGCATTTTCTTCTTTTGCCTAAATACTGTCTGTGCTAAAAAGTTCGCAAATCCCTTTACTATCAAAATCCGTATTGCTGTCTGCAGTTGTCTTTAAACTTGACCACCAGAATTTTTGTCGTTTTGGGAAAGAGTCGAGTCAGTCATTTTCATGTTAGAATTGAAAACGAAATGGACAGTAAAATGAATGTCATGGTAAAACTGAGACAGAGGAACGGGATATCGTCGCTTTTCAACACAAACCTCGTAACTACAGCTTTAAACTAGCTGCAGTTATGGGGTTTTTGTTGAAAAGCATCGATATGTGCTTAATCAAAGACACAAATCAAAAGTACATGCAGGCTTTAAACAACTACGAGATTGCTCGTAGAGTAATATAAATATCATCCTCTGTAAAATAAAACATCGACAGAAAACGAGAAAAGGATGGTAAGTTGTTTTAATGCATATAGTCGCTTTTCAAAAAGAACATCGTAGCTGCAGTTTAAACAAGCTGAAGTAACTATGTTTTTTTTTCGAAAAGCGACGATATTTGACAACGAGGCCTTTGTTGGTTATGTTTAAAAAACGACGTAACTGAAGCTTCAAAAAGCTGTAATTACGGCAATCTTAACGTTACCGGTACAATTCAAAGAATTCAAAGGGGTTCAATATGTATATTTTGGTTTGTTATTCAGGGTCATAGATTATTAACTGTATAATGTCTGTCTGTATTTCAATTGGAGTTTATCGTGTTTGTGGTTTATTTTTCAAACGTCCATCCTCAATCGACACTTTGTTCGTTGGAACCCTGCCGACGGTGCATTCATGAGGCCGAGTGCTGCCGAATGTTACCGACTTTTGTTCGTCAAAACCCTGCCGAGAGCCTCCCAGAATCTCCGACTTGCATGAGACCGAGTGCTGCCGAGTGTTCCCGAGACTTCAGTCGTAAAGCCGCCAAGCTCTCGTCAGCTACATACCGCTCCATATTAGATACTGAAAATATAAACAATTCCATTTTTAAAAGAAATGATTGGGGTAGCAATTGGAAAAAATGGTCAATTTAGTACTTGAAAATAACTAGTTTCCCGACAAACCGATGTGTATATTAGGCATAGAGCCTGACCATGATCCAGGCTTCACTCCGACTGTTATGAAAAGTAATGCAGAACCTAATAGAGACCATCATGGATCTTGATCACAACTGTGCGATAACAGACTGATACGGGAGGACTTTAAAACAATTTTTCACGTCCAGCATTTCCCCGACATATCTTTTCTGCTGCAAACTGTATTCAAATCAGTAACGTATTAACAGCATTACTGAAGATTTTATACAAAGGTTTTGTGACGTGATACCCCGTCGTGTATTTAAGAGCCATTAGAAGAAAGCATGGATTTTGATCAGAATATGCGTTTACGCAGGTATATTTAAAAATACTGTACGGCGAGATAGTATAAGTGCCCCTTAGTATAAGTATAAGTATAAGTATAAGGGTCCCAAATCACGGTGGGGATTGTGCATGATGGGATGGATAACGAATACGGAGTATACGGACAAATTTGCCTCGCTTCAGGTAAGAAATTGTGCAATAATTTTCTTATTTCTGCTCCAATTTTCAAGCGGTTTGTTGCATGTACCCCGCATTACTGAGCTCCTTCCTCGGATATATGACTTGTTTGTCGAATCTTTGTACATTGTCCAACAATTGATCCCAACCGACCAGAAAAACGACAAAAAATTCAGGCCCTTTTTCTAATCGGTTGGGATCGGTTTTTGAGAAAAGTACAGGGAAGTTTCAGATAAATAATACAGCTGAGAAAAGGACACAGTAAGACGGAGTACATGCAACAAACCGCATGAAAATTGACGCAGAAATAAGAATGTTTTTGCACAAATTCTTACCTGAAGCGTTGTTAATTTGGCCGTAGTCGTTACCATTTCGCTTTCTAGTCGGTTGGGACAATATTTCGGATAACGTATCATGAGTTATCTAATATGTCATACATCCGATGAAAGAGCTCGATAAGGCGGGGTACATGCAGCAAACCGCTTGAAAATCGATACAGAAATAACAGAGTTATTGCAAAATGTCATACCTGAAGCGAGGCGAGTTGGCATCAAATTTTGTGCAAAAAATAGACTGAGTTTACCTGTTATGATTTGATAAACCGTCGGTGTTGTTATAACATCTCGTAACTACGGTTTGATTCAAGCCCTAGTTACGAGATTTTATAACAACACCAACGAAATACTATTTATTTGTCCGAAATTACGTCACGGTTTACTTGATAAAATCGTTCCCTATTGTCGGTAGTCGTTATCCATCCCATCATGCACAATCCCCACCGTGCAAATGTCGTATAGTCACTCTCTATATAGTTGAACAATTTCGCTTCTTGAAGTTACACAGAATAACTATTTAATTATCAATTTGTAAAGGTGGATTCAGATTTTACGTAGATTTGAAAGTTAAATCGAAAAAATCGACACACATAATAACTCATTCAAAATAATATATTTATCAAATCGTCGCTTTTCAACAAAACCTCGTAACAGCAGCTTGATTTAAGTTGCAGTTACTAGGTTTTCGAAGAAATGCAGCGAAAAAAAATCTTCATACCTGCTGGAATATGATGGTTATAATGAATACTATTCTTGGTGACGTCATTAAAATGGTGGATAGGGTTGGTTCCCGGGTAGCAGGAGAGCGCTGATACACTGTTAGAACCACTGGGCCCGGCCCATGTCGTGTGGGGAACCAGCGCATCGTTTGGCTGCAGATTGGGCTGGAGACTGGCGAGGTTGTGCATCTAGAAAGAGAAAAAAAAAACAGTTGTATA